>WOXC01002564.1:0-165136 GCA_011680675.1 Gymnobelideus leadbeateri
CTAAAGCAGGAGGCCTAGCAATACGTAACTGAAACGAAGTACAACAAGCACTAGAAGTGAGGGGATGCCCATCAACTGGGGAATGGTGAACAGGTTGGGATATATTATTGTGATAGAATACTATTGTGCTATAAGAAATGACCAGCAGGATGGTTTCAGAAAAACCTGGAAAGATTTATATAAGCTTATGCAGAATGAGGTAAGGAGAACTAGAGAACATTTTACATAGTAAAGCACAATGATCAACTGTAAATGACTAGGCCAATCTGATCAATAATAATGATCCGCATAATTCTTAAGAGCTCATGATGAAAATGCTATCCAGCTTTAGATCTATGATCCTGTGATTGATATGAGATGATGCCTCAGGCTTGCATTTCTCTAGTTATTAGTGATTTTGATCAAATATTCAGGGGGCTGATAGTTCATGTTTGTTTTTCTCAAAGCTATTCATATCCAATGGTCACTTGTTCATAGGTCAGTGTCTCTTTAAAAAAAATTTTTTTCTAATCATTCTTTTTGAAAAAAAAAACTGAGTTCCAAATTTTCTCCTTCCCTCTTGCCTCTCCTGCATTTGTTGAGAATGTAAGAAACATAATATCAATCATACACGTGAAATCATACAAAACATGTTTTCATATTACCCATTTTGAAAAAAAGCAAAAAAAAAGAAAAATTATGTTTTAATCTGCATTCAGATTCATCAATTCTCTCTCTATATCTGGATAGCATTTTTCATCATGAGCTCTTAAGAATTATCTTGGATCATTGTATTGATCAGATTGGCCTAGTCATTTACAGTTGATCATTGTACAATATTGCTTTTACTATGTAAAATGTTCTCCTGGTTCTCCTTACCTCATTCTGCATAAGCTTATATAAATCTTTCCAGGTTTTTCTGAAACCATCCTGCTGGTCATTTCTTATAGCACAATAGTATTCTATCACAATAATATATCCCAACCTGTTTCACCATTCCCCAGTTGATGGGCATCCCCTCACTTCTAATTCTTGGCTGCCACAAAAAAATGCTATAAATATTTTTATACATATAGGTCCTTTTCTATTTTCTTTGGTCTCTTTGGGATACAGACCTAGTAGTGGTATTCCTTGGTCTCAAAGGGTATATATACATAGTTTTATAGTATTTTGGATATTGTTTCAAATTGTTTTCCAGAATGGTTGTACCAGTTCACGATTCCACCGATAGTGTGTCAGTGTCCCAATTTTTCCACATTTCCTCCAGTGTTTGTTATTTTCCTTTTCTACCATATAAGCCAATCCAATAGGTGTAAAGTGATACCTCACAGAGTTTGTTTTAATTTTATGTCTCTAATCAATAGTGATTGAGAGCATTTTTCATATGACAATTTATAACTTTGATTTCTTCTGAAAACTACTCAATGTTTTTGGATGTAATTTTTGATGTAATCAAAGTCTGTTAATATTAAAAATTATTTCTTCTTCTAATAAACCCTATCATATTAATTCTGAAAAAGTCAGCAATAAGTATTTTTAGTGTGTTTTACTTAAAGTAATTTGATCATGGTCTCGAGCCTTAAAGACAAGTGGATCCCACTACCTCCCACTTCCCTATCCTGCCTAGCCAAGTCTCAACTCTCCTGATTCCATTTTACTAATAAAGTTTTTTTGTATGTTTCCTTCATATAGACCAGATGTGGTTCAAGGAGGTGCCATATTTCTTCCACTTCCTACCATATCCTCACCTCTAAAAAAGCATCCTGATTTAAAACAAAACAAAATTAGTTTATTTCATTTCTCTGTCTCTGTCTCTCTCTGTCTCTCTCTCTCTCCTTTCAGATATTTCTGCCTTGCCATCTTCAACAAAGTTGGCTTATAGTTGTTGCCTATTTTTTTCAAATATTCTCTAAAATGAGATAGGACTTTTAAGAGAATATAGTCTTACTTCTACCATGTAACATTTAAGTGATGAATCATCATCTAAACTCTTCTATATTGCAAGAGATGATTAGAAATAAATTCATTATATTTGTACTTGTTTAAGTTATTTCTCTTGTCTGTTGAATTTGTATTTCAAAGGTCCTGATCCTTACTGGATTTTTTGAGAAGTATGATTGAAAAATTTATCACTTGGAAGAGGGTGTAGACTTGTTCTGTTTGGCTCTAGAGGGCACAATGAAGATTAATTGGTGAAAATTGCAAAGAAGCACATTTCTTTCTAATAATTAGAGCAGAATGGGATCATCTTTCAAAATAGTGTATTCCCCTTTACTGGGGATTTTAAAACAAAAACTGCATGACTATTTGTTGTACATAGTGGAAATTCCTTTTAGATATGAGTTGGAATAGATGATCCTGCTAACCTCCTTAAATTTAAATAATATAATTATGTTATTGGAAGGAATTGATTCAGTTGAAAGCTCATTTTCTCATGTATCAATGTTAGTTTTGAGGGATAAGTCATTTTTGAATATAATCTATTTTCTTTTGCTTTTTGGTATATCATATTCCAGCTTTTTTTTTTTCAGCCACTGGTGAGCATCCCTGAGTGATTAGAGCATTGTTCCTAGACAACTGAACTCTTTCCTCCTGGGAGATAGAAATACTCTTTTGTGACCCTGAAACTCCAAAGCTTGACCACTATGTTTCCTTGTGAGTTAAATTTTGGAATTTCTTTTGATAGAACCATATGGATTCAATTAATCTGCACTTTGTCCTCTAAATTTTAGAATATATAGATATTCACGAGATAATACTATTTCATGATAGCTAGTTGTCTTTTGTGGTGAAGGGAATATATGAAATTGTGTATTTTTGAATATTGTAAACACATTTTTTGGGGAACTAAACCTGTGATTTCATTACTGTGGGGCCTTCCCAGTGAAGAAATTCCCTTTACCAAGGAGGATCAGTACCTATTCTAATGATAGTTGATTTGGGCATTAATAGGCTAAGTGACTTGCCCAGGGTGACAAAATCAATATATGTCAGAGGTGGAATTTGGACCTAGGTCTTCCTTACTCTGAGGCAAACTCTCTATCCACTATGCTGATGTTATTAGCATGCATGTATATATATATATGTATATATATATATTTGTATATAATATCTATCTATATGTATATATAATAATGACAATATTTATATATCACTTTATGTTTGTGAGCCTCACAATAATTCTGGGATGTAGGTGATATTATTATCTCATGTTTCAAAGGAAGTTGCTGAGGGCAGGAAAGGTTAAAGGACTTGTCCAGAGTCATATTGCTACTAAGAGTCTGAGGAAAGAATTGAATCCAGGTCCATCTCATGAGCTCCAAGTCCAACATTCTATCCACATATGCCATTTAAATGCCTTTATAGAATCAGAGAGGTAGATGAACAAGTAGGCAGACGGATAGACAACATATTTAAATAGAACTTTGTAGGTTCCAAATACCCAATGGTGTGCTAGAGCCAACTTCTACCAGTTCAAAGACCAGTTGTTAAATTTTTAAAAATTAATTTATTAGTTTAGTTTCAGTTAACAAGATTCAATTCCATAGTTCCTTGATTTTCAAATTTCCTTTACTTTCCTCCCCCCTCCCCCCATGACAACATATAGTCCAGTATAGGATCTGTAAATGCATTCATATTAGACATTATTCCAATTACAAAGGCATATTGTACTAGGTGGGATGGAAGATGGTAAGGAAGAAATAAAACCAAACAATGAAAAGAAAAAGATCATTTAGTTTGCTTCCATCAGGATTCAGGCTCAGTTCTTTCTATTTATATCTCTGGATGGCGCATTTCTCACTTTCTTGAGTCTTTCGGGATTGACTTATATCACTGCATTGCTGAAAAGAGTCCAGTCTGTCATAGTTGGTCATCACAGATATGGTATGTCTGTGATTGTATACAAATTTCTTCTGATTCTACTCTTCTCACTCAGCATCAGTTTGTATAAGTCTCTCCAGGTAATTATGAAATCCATCACCTCCTCATTTCTTATAGCACAATAAAATTCCATTACATTCATATACCACAACTTGTTTAGCCATTCCCCAATTGATGGGCACCCCTTTAGTTTCCAATTCTTTGCAACCACAAAAAGGGCTGCTAAAAATATTTTTGTACATATGGGTCTTCCTCCCACTTCTATGATCTCTTTGGGATATAACCCCAGAAGTGGTATTGTTGGGTCAAAGGGTATGAAATTATTTATAATCCTTTGGGCATAATTCCAGATTGCTTTCCAGAATGGTTGGATAAGTTCACAACTCCACCAGCAATGTATTAGTGTTCCAATTTGTCCATATCCTCTCCAGCATTTGTCACTTTCTTGTTTTGTCATCTTAGCCAATCTGACTGGAGAGATGTGGTATCTCAGAGTTGTTTTGATTTGCATTTCTCTAATCAATAGTGATTTAGAGCATTTCTTCATATGCTTATAGATATCTTTAATTTCTTTCTCTGAAAACTGCCTGTTTATATCCTTTGACCATTTATCAATTGGGGAGTGACTTGTATTCATATAGATTTAGCTCAATTCTTTATAAATTTTAGAAATGAGTCCTTTATCAGAGACACAAATTGTAAAAATTCTTTCCCAATTTCCCATCTCCCTCTTGATCTTGGTTACATTGGCTTTGTTTGTACAGACACTTTCCAATTTAATGTAATCAAAATTATCCATTTTGCATTTTATAATGCTCTCTAATTCTTTTTTTTTTTTTTAAAGCAATTGGGGTTAAGTAACTTGCTCAAGGTTACACGGCTAGTCATTTGATTTATGCGTGGGTGCTCATTTTCTGAGGCCGGATCTGATCTCGGGTCATCCAAACTCCGAGGCCGGCGCTCTTACTCACTGCGCCACCTAGCCGCCCTTTAGGGCAATTGGGGTTAAGTAACTTGCCCAAGGTTACACGCTGGTTTTTGTTTGTGCGGATTAAGTGTCGGAGGCCGGCTCCGAACTCAGGGCCTCTGATTCCAGGGCCGGCGCTCATTCACTGCGCCCACCTAGCCGCCCCCCAATGCTCTCTAATTTTGTTTGGTCCTAAAATCTTCTCTCCACAAATCTGTCAGGTAAACTATTCCTTGCTTTCCCAAATTGCTTACAGTATCATCCTTTACACCTAGATCATGCACCCATTTAGACTTGATTTTGGTATATGGTGTTAGATAATGATCTATGCCCACTTTCTGCCATACTGTATTCCAGTTTTCCCAGCAGTTTTTGTCAAACAGTGCATTCTTATCCCAAAAACTGGGGTCTTTGGGTTTATCGAACAATAGATTACTATATTGATTAACTTCTGGGTCTCCTGCGCCTAATCTATTCCATTGATCCACTACTCTACACCTCTGCTAGTACCAAGCAGTTTTGATGACTGCTGCTGTATAATACAGATTAAGATCTGGCATAGCTAGTCCACCTTCCCTAGCATTTTTCATTAATTCCCTTGATATTCTAGACCTTTTGTTCTTCCAAATGAAATTTGTTACTATTTTTTCTAAGTTTATAAAGCAATATTTTGGTAAATTGATTGGTATGGCACCAAATATGTAATTTAATTTAGGTAAAATTGTCATTTTTATTATATGAGCTTGACCCAGCCACGAGCAATTGATATTTTTCCAACTATTTAGATCTGATTTTATTTGTGTAAGAAGTGTTTTGTAGTTGTGATCATATAGATTCTGGGTTTGTTTTGGCAAGTAGATTCTCAAATATTTTATAATGTCTACAGTGACTTTAAATGGGATTTCTCTTTCTATCTCTTGCTGTTGAGTTTCATTAGAGATGTACAGGAATGCTGAGGATTTATGTGGGTTTATTTTATATCCTGCAACTTTGCCAAATTTATTTATTGTCTCAAGTAGTTTTTTACTTGATTCTCTAAGTATATCATCATATCATCTGCAAAGAGTGATAGCTTGGTCACTTCTTTGCCTAATTTGATTCGTTTGATTTCTTTTTCTTCTCTAATTGCTACTGCTAGTGTTTCTAGTACCAGATTGAATAAGAGGGGTGATAGTGGATACCCTTGTTTCACTCCTGATCTTATTGGGAAGGCTTCTAGTTTATCCCCATTACATATAATACTTGCTGATGGTTTTAAATAGATGCTATCAACTATTTTAAGGAAGGCTCCATTTATTCCTATACTTTCTAGTGTTCTTAATAGGAATGGATGTTGTACTTTGTCAAAAGCCTTTTCTGCATCTATTGAAATGATCATGTGGTTTCTGCTAGTTTTATTGTTGATATGCTCAATTATACTGATGGTTTTCCTAATATTAAACCATCCTTGCATTTCTGGAATGAATCCTAACTGATCAAAGTGTATTATTTTTGTGATAAGTTGTTGGAGTCTTTTGGCTAATATTTTATTTAGAATTTTTGTGTCTAAATTCATGAGGGAAATTGGTCTATAATTTTCTTTCTCTGTCTTATCTCTTCCTGATTTAGGAATCAGTACTATATTTGTGTCATAGAAAGAATTTGGTAGGACTCCTTCTTCACTAATTTTCCCAAATAGTTTGTAGAGTATTGGAATCAATTGTTCTTTAAATGTTTGATAGAATTCACTAGTGAACCCATCTGGCCCTGGAGATTTTTTCCTAGGGAGTTCATTGATGGCTTATTTGATTTCTTTCTCTGAGATGGGATTATTTAGGTAATTCACTTCCTCTTCAGTTAATCTGGGCAACTTGTGATTTTGTAAATATTCATCCACTAAGATTGTCATATTTATATGCATACAATTGGGAAAAATAATTCCTCATCATTTTTTTTATTTCCTCTTCATTAGAGGTAGATTCACCCTTTTTATTTTTGATACTCATAGTTTGGTTTTCTTCTTTCTTTTTTTTTTATCATATTGACTAAGGGACTATCAATTTTGTTGATTTTTTTCATAAAACCAGCTCTTAGTTTTATTTATTAATTCAATAGTTTTCTTAATTTCAATTTTATTAATCTCTCCTTTGGTTTTCAATATTTCTAACTGAGTACTAAATTGGGCATTTTCAATTTGTTCTTTTTCTAGCTTTTTCAATTGCAATGAATTTTTCAATTCATTGAGCTCCCTTTTCTCTAATTTATTCATGTATGCACTCAGGGATATAAAATTTCCCCTGAGAACTGCCTTTAGTGCATCCCTCCAGCCGGCTGCTGGCATGGCTGCCCTGGGGCTAAAACTGTGACTCAGGCGGACCTGTGCTCACTCCCTGAGCACTGTGTGCTGTGCTGCCTGCTCCCAGAGTGCTGCGCTGGTCCTTCCTGCAGGGCTGCTGGGCTGCCCTCAGCGGGAGGTTAGCTTCTCTGTGTCGTTCTGTGGGTGCTGGGCCTCCAGAAGTTATTCAGAGTCCCCTTTTACATAGTTTGGGGGGAATCTGGGGGAGAGTGGCTTGGACGCACTGTTTCTACTCCGCCATCCAGAGATTTAAAATTAAAGGAGAGCTAGGAAGCCATCTAGTTCTATTCCTCCATCTTACAGATGAGGAGAATGGGGCCTTGTACCCCCTGAATGACCTGCTTTAAGATGAAAGTCACACATAGTAGTTGTCATTAAAATAATTCTTTTAATTATCGAAGTCATGTGAGATATATAGTATAAGTAGTTATTGGATTACAGGATTATAAATCCAGGGCTTCAGGGAATTTAGGATTTTCTGGTCCAACTCCAACATTTTACAGATGAGGAAACTGAGATTCAAGTTTAGTCATGTGGCCCACATTTTGCAGGTAGTAAAAGACAGATCTGGGATTTGAATGGAATAGAGGTCCTATAGACACCAAATCCAGCTCTTTTCAATACATCTAGTCACAGATGATGAGACTGTGGTTTACAGAGGTAAGGGACTTGACCAAAGTCATACTGTGAGCTTGAGGATTCCGACTCAAGTCTTTTGGCTCCACGAAGTATTATATCTTCCTGTCAATCAGTGAAGCACCTAATATTTACTGGTCCTATTTGTCCTTCTAACCAATATTTATAGAGTACTGGGTTAAGTCTGTAGGGAATAAGATATATAAGCAAAAATCAGGGAGTTTAAAGTCTCTTTCTGTTTTCCAAACTTAGATACTTGAAAAATTTCAATTCAATTACACAGGTTTTTATTAAAGACCTTCTGTATGCAAAAGAATTTGTAGAGATGACATGGTCTTTTGCCTTATAGAACTCAAAGTCTAGCAGGGAATTGTCTAAAACACAGACAATTACAGTATACAATATTCATAATTAGTGATATTTAAACATCTGTGCTAAATGCCCTGAAAGAATCAAAAAAGAATGTGGGAAGGGATGTGATGAGTTTCAAATGAGATAGTAGATGTGAAGCACTTTGTAAACCTTAAAGCACCACATAAATGCCAATTACTGTTGTTGCTGCCACCGCCACCATCATCATCATCATCATTGTCGTCATCATCATCGTCATCATTGTCATCATTTTCATCTTCATTACCGTCATCATCGTCATTGTCATCACTATTTTTATTATCTTTTGGTCAACAGGCCTCCATTTCAATGGTGACAACTCCCTGAGCCTTCTAAGATATTCCTGAGGAGCTCGGGTATTTTTTATAGAACAGTAAAAGGAATGTGCTTGTAAATGTTTAACAACCAGACTTCTCTAGGAAAAAATAAAATCCACAAAACTTTTAATTTTAATCTACAATATTAACACCTAATTTTAGTCTAGAAGTGGCAAATAAGTGGCACAGTGGATACAGCACTGGGTCTGGAGTTAAGAAAACTCATCTTCCCGAATTCAAATCTAGCTTGAGATATTAACTAGCTGTGTGAATCTGGTCAAGTCACTTAACACTGTTTGCCTCAGTTTCCTCATCTGATAAAATGATCTGGAAAAGGAAATGGTAAACTACTCCAGTATCTTTGCCAGGAAAACCCCAGAGGTTCATGAAGAGTAGGACACAACTGAAAATAACTGAACAAAACCAAAGTCTAGACAATCAACAAAATGGTAAATCAAGACCTAATTTGTAGATTGTCTATTTCTAAATGGGGATGATAATAGCATCTACCTCACAGGGTTGTTGTAAAGATCAAATGAGATGATGATTTTAAAGCATTTAAGACAGTGACAGGCATATAACAAAGCACTAATAAAGCTATTATTATTAAATGTCCAAACTGAAAATTTAGCAATATTAGAGTAAAAACTGACTCCAGAATACCCCTAAAAGTAGGAGTAGCTATGGTCCTAGTATGATGATGATAATAAGAATAATAATAAATTAGCATTGATAGTGTTTTCTTAAAGTTTGTAAAATCCTTTGCAAATATTATCTCACCTAATCCTCACAGCAACCCTGGGAAATAGGCACAACATATTATTATCCTCATTTTACAGATGAGGAAACTGAGGCAAAGAGAGATGAAATGACTTGCTTAGTATCAGGCAGCTACAAAACTAGTAAGTGTTTGAAGCCAGATTTGAGTTCAGGTCTTCTGTGCCATCTGGCTGCTTTTGGAGCATTTAAGGGGCTCTGAAGTGTAGTGGGGCTTAATGCAACCAAGACAATGTCATCTGCAAACAAAAGCATCTGGATGTCCTCAGCATTGTTAAGGCCTCCTAATTTGAGTTGGAGTCTGTACTGGACATCTGTCATAACAATGGCAAACACTTGTGATTAGCATTTATTTTCACTTTCTTTGCCTCTCATGAGATTAATAATCTGAGAATCATCAAAGTTACCTCTGTCTTTACATATTTCAGGGAATTGTGCATGATATATATTATGTTGTGCATGTCATGTCATGCCATGCCATGCCATAACACAGTATAGGATAATATACTGCATCATACTATATCATATATGTATGATATTGAATATTATAATATACATGTGACATGTTATATAATACAATGTATAATATACTATATAAAGTGTATAGTATGATACTGTATAATATAATATGCTGTATGATATTCTGTGTGATACTGCATCATGTATGTATGGTTATTGTATATTATAATATGACATAATGTGTGTTGTCACTATGTTAGTATATGTATGAGAGATGCCTTGCTGGAAGAAAATTTTTAAGGCAATATTTTGCTCTTCTGAATTAAATGCCTCTTTTGGAGTTTAAAATGATGTGCAGAGGAGGATTTTATATTTTCTATACCTTTTAGTCAATTGTGCTTGCCCTGCTATGGTTTGCTGCAGAATCTCAATTATGAATGCAGGTCAGCTGCCTTCTCATACCTCTATGATATCCTTGATATTGTTCCCATAAAGATTTTGTGGACATAGAAGTGTAGGTATATGGAAAAGATGAAGAATAATGTTAATAACTTACATTTATATAGTACTTGAAGTTTTTCAAAGTGCTTTTCTCCCAACCATGAGAGGCAGGTAGTATAAATATATTATCATTCCCATTTTACAAATAAAGAAACCAAAACTGAGGGAGGGTGAGTGACTTGTTTGTGGTCATGTGGTTGATAAATGCCATAGCTAGGACTTGAGTCTAGGTCTCTCCAACTCTTTGATTAATTCTTTCTTTTATACTGCATAGTCAGGGGCCAATGAATAGGCTACTCTAGCTAGAGAGGAGAGTTTATGGTAAATTAAGGTAAATTCAAGGTAAATTAAGGTAAATTAAAATCATATTAAATCTTGGTTGTAGAGTCTTGAATGTCAGGGTAAGTAATTCTGACTTTTGGAGTATGGGAATAGGGGGCAGTGAAAGGCTTTTGATCAGAAGATGGACACAATCAGGGCACTGCATTAGGAAGATAAGCCAAGCAGTATTTATAAGATGGAATTGAGAGGGGAGGGAGTGGAGGAAGGGACTTTGAGCAAAAGACTGTTGGAACACCCCAAGCGGATAAATCCTAGACTAGGATGACTGCAAGAGTAATGAAGATGGAACAGATGGAGAGACTTTTACCAAAGCAGATTGTATGGTTCCTTCAAAGTCTAAAATTTCACAATTCAATGATATGCTGAGTTCTGTGCAGCCCTCCATGGGGTTTTCAAAAGAAGACTACAAGCTACTTTCTGAGAGTTGACAGTCTATTTGTTGAATAGTGATCTCAATATAATGTGTCATCAAATCTAAGTTCTGTAATTCAAACAATGAACATTATGTGAGAAGGGAGGGTTAGCATAGGCTGGTAGAGTCTGGGGTTTAATGATCATTTATAAGCAGTTGACACCCACATTTCTGTATCCAACCCCAATCTTTCCTTGAGTGTCTTTCCTGTATCTCCAATTGACAAATGGAATTTTCACACTGAAAGTCCTGGAGATATCTGAAACTCAATCGCCTTATTGTCTTTCTCCCTAATTTTTCCCCTTTCCCAAATTTCCCTATTTCTGACAGTCCTCACAATCCTTCCAGACTCCTGGGATCATCAGTTCTTCGTTCTCCTTCAACTATCATATCCGACCAGTTGGCATATCTTGTTGCTTTCCACTTCTACAGTCTTTCTAATATTTTGCCCCTTCTCTCTGCTCACAAAGTTGCCACCTTAGTTCAGAACTTTCTCACCTACTGGGTTATTGCAACAATCTTCTGACTGGTCTCCCTGCCTCACATCTCTTCCCACTTGGGTTCCCCCTCTACATGCTAACAGATTAATTTTTCTTAAATACAGATCTCACTGTGTGACTCTCTTACTTAACCACTGGCTTCCTGTTTTCTCTAGAATAAAATGCAAACTTCTCCATTTGGTTTTTAAAGTCTTACACCATCTGGCCCCAATCTATCTTTTCAGCTTCATTAGATATTACTTCCTTTCCCACTTTTTGTGTTCCAGCCAAATTGGACTTCTCTCTGTCTATCACATAACAGTCCAGTTCTTGTCTTGTGCCTTTGCACTAGCCAGCCTCCCATGCCTTGAATGTATTCTCTCCTCTGTTTCATAGCTTCCCTTTCTTTCTTCAAAATGAGCTCAAGCACCATTTTATGAAGGAAACTTTTCCCAAGTCCCCAGCTACCCAGCTATAGCACCCTTCTTCTGCACCCCCCCCCCGAGAACTACTTTATATATTCTTGCACATGTACAAATATATATATATATACTCATATTTATAGTTGCATATATGTACATACACATATGTATAGAATACATTTGTAGGTATACATACATTATATTTATGTATATATATATACACACATATACACACGAGGAAATATTTTATATATACAAATAGATACAAATATGCACATATTACATAATATGTATATATGTGTATATATGTGTGTATATATGCACATACATATGCATGAGAAAACATACTATATATTTTATATATGCAAATAAATACAGTGCATTATATACATAGATGTATACTATGTATAACATGTACATATGCATATATGTATATATTTATGTATATATATTTATATTATGTATATATTTATGACTCTGGCATATACTGGCTGGAGAAGTCACTTAAGTTCTTAGTGTCCCTGGTAACTTTCTAAGGCTTTTATAAGTTGCACACCCTTTGCTAATTCATATTGGTAGAGATCACTACATGAATGAAGTCATAAATCTTGTTTAGAAAACCAAACCAAACTAGACCCAATTTGCTGTAAGATCTCCTCTGAGACTTATTGCAATTTATGAGTAACAGAGGGTCATTTAGGATGCCCATCTGTTGGAAGTGATTCTAACTCTACAACCAGCTGACTTTCAGAGGCAGTGTGCTATGGTGGATAGAGTGCTGGCCTCTGAGTCAGGAAGGTAGGGGTCTGATCTTGTCTTAGGCACCTACTAGCTGTGTTGACCCTGGGCAAGTTGTTTTACTTCTCTGGGCCTGTAAAGCTAAGCACAAGCAGCTTTCCAGAGGACTGCTGCTGTGAATAGCTTCAAGGTTCTGATTACACAGTATAGTGAACTCTCTATTTATTCAGTAACAAACTACAACAAAACATTCACAGAAATCAAAGTACAGCATTCACAATGTTATGGTATAACAACTTATCACTAAAATGGCCACATAATTTTAACCAAAGTGGTCACATAGTTTTAAGCAAAGTATATTCATTTAGTAACTCAATCATTTAGTAACTAAATCATTTATTAAGTCCTTAATTCAATCACAAAGTACAAAGGTCAAAGTTCTCCACCCCTAGGTCACATTGTCTTAATCTCTTCAATCAAAAAGTCTTCTTTCTCCTTAATTGGAGAAGTCCTTAACTCAATCATCTAAATGTAAAGGTCAAAGTTCTCTAGCCCTAGGCCATAGTAAATCTTCTCAGTTTGTATTAAATGTCCAAGGAAAGGTCTTTTCATCTTGACCTGAGGCAGGCTCTCAGCTTCCATGGTTCCTCTTCCATGATCCCAGCTCCTGCCTGAATCTATCCAACTGTCACCTGAGTTCAAAGGCAGACAGCTCTTAGTTCCTTGACTAGCTCCTTGGGCAGTTCATATTCCATGTTGAAGCTCACAGTGTCTAGTCCACCTTAAGTCTTTTACAGTTTCTGTTCTGGGGAAGACAAAACTTAACAAAGCCACAATAACATTCATTAACATTACCAGCATCCTCATCAATTCACTTTCTGCCTGTGAAATCAACATAGACCCAAAAACATGGTCTGAGGAATCAATAAAAATCATCAGTATAGTACCAGGACCTCTATAATTTGTCAGTAAGACCCTCCTCCAGGATTTCTGTAAGCATGCAAAAAGAAAATCCTCTTTCAGGGCTTCTGAACTAGCAGTAAGGTCCCAGGGCTTCTGTAACAACAGCAATGTCCTCTATCAACAGACGAATCTGACAAAGTAACATCAAAACACAAAAACTACCAGCACCACAGTCATGACCAGTTCTTCCAGTTCTTCTCTCTTCTCATTTCTCAGTTCTTCTTAATACTCTTCTCAGTTCTCAGTCTTCTGTTCTGCCACCACCAGTTCTTTTTTTCCATTCTGCTCTCAATTCGTATCAGTTCTCAGAAGTTCTCAGGATCCTAACAGTTTTCTCTCTCTCTCTCAGCAATTCTGGCTCTCTAGCTTGGGCTTTTCTTTATATATGGTATTAGCTCCTCCCTGTTCCACCCCTTCTTGTTACATCAGCGACTTCTTCCCACTGTGGGATTCACAAGTTCTGAATCTTAATACTTGATCATGAACTTGAAACAAGGTGCTAAGTACCTGTTTACTTGCCAAAACAAGGGGCATGAAAGGTCTTCAAATCCTCATTACCATTACAGGGCCTCAGTTTCCTCATCTGTAACATGAAGGATGGAACACTTGGATCTGATGATTTCTAAGTTTCCTTTTAGCTCTAAATATAACTCTGGGCATTTTCACTGACCTGAAATCTCTCTGCCCTTATCTTGGCCATCTGGCTTCCTAAAATCCCACCTTCTATGGGAAGCCTTTCTCAATCCCTCTGAAATCTAGTGTGTTTTTTTCTGTTAATTATTTCCTAGTTATCCTGTGTATAATCTTGTTTGTATATGTTTGTTTGCATATTGCCTCCTCCATTAGAATGTGGGGTACGTGAAGGTAGGGACTGTCTTTTGCCTCTTTTTGTATCCCCTGTGTGCTCCAGAGCCAACAACTAGTCAACACAGAAATTGAGGAAGGTAGCAGTCATCCTCAGCACCTAGCCCAGTGCCTGGCCCATACTAGGTACATAATAAATGTTTATTAACCAATTGATCTAAATCTAGAATTTTGTATATCAATTCTGAATTAACCACTTTTGTTTTATTTTAGATCCATCATTTGTATATTTTAATTTTTTAAATTCAATTATTTAAAATTTTAACTTAATTAATCTAATTGTAAATTTGATACCTTTTATACATCTACTAATGTCCTACTCTGATGGCTTATCATAGTATGGAAGTGGATGTAGATAATCAAAGGTGTTGCCAGCAGAGCATCAATCAATTAGTCAACAAGTATTTATTAGGTGCCTACAATATGCCAAGCACAGTGCTGGGGATGACTGTTACCCTCTTCAGTTTCTGTGTTGACTTGTTGTTGACTCTGAAGCAGTATAAGCCATAGGCCTAGACTGACATGAATGCCTGTGAACAACATCAAAGCAACAGATAGGGAGGACATGCCCAAGGAATTATCTCCACAGTCCAACGGAAATGAGGCTACCATCAGCTGCCATTGAAATCAGTCTCTCACTGGATGTGGGGGGAGTGACCCAGGGACATTTCTCAAGTGCTACTGGTCTTTTTGCCTCTTTGCTCCAAAGCCTCCCATTCCCTCTAAGTATGTCTTATGTATGAGTATGACTCAGAGTGTGGCTCACTGAGTCAGCCAGCATAGGAGCTGGTCCAGGACAGAGGAGGGTTGTCTTCCATATTCCTAAGAGGGCTGGCAACCCTGGTGGGGGCTTAACTGATTAGCAGGTGACAGAAAGGAAGGCAGGGGAACTGGTCTCAGATCATTCATTGATTGTGAGTTGTGGATTCTGATGAGATACAGATTCTATACTTGACTGGCTAGCCTGATAGTCAATGTAGGCATCACCTGTCTCTCATACTAAATGACAACCATTTGAGAAGGTGGGAAGTATTTTCACCATTCTGTAAAGAGACAGAGCATGATGGTCCCCAGCAGATATGTCAACCAGCTCCACTCTCAGTGACTCTAAGGGCTGCCATCGCCTTTCTGAAACCCTTTTCTAACCATGATTTCATTTGATTCTCATTATAGCCTCATGACAGAGGCAGGACAGGGCTCCTTATCCTATTTAAACAAGAGGAAATGGATACCCAGAGGTAAAGTAATTTACTTAAAGTCATATGGTAAGATTCTGCCAAAACCCTGCTAGGAGCCCACATCTTATAGAATATGGGAGCCTTAGTAAACCTGAGCTACAGGGAAATTTCCAGATCATGCAGTCTAGGGGCTCTTAATCTTCCTAAAGGGTCCATGGATAGATTTCAGGAGATCTATAAACTCAGATGAAGAAAAAAACTGCATCTTTATTTTTACTAACTTCTATTTGAAATTTAATATTCATTTCAATTATGAATTAAGAACAACAACAACAACAACAAATCTCTTGAGAAGGGGTTCATTGACTTCACCAGAGTGCTGAATGGTTCCATGAAACAAACAAAAAATCTTGAAACTTAAAAGATCCTCAATCTAATTCAATATTTTATTTTCTCAGACAATGAAACTGAGGCCCAGAGAGAGAGGAAACAATTTGTCGTAGGTCACACGGCAAAGTCCACAGATAAGCCAAGACTAGAACTAGTCTTCTGACTCTCTCCAAGGGGTTTCCTTTATACCTCACTGTGTCTCATTTTCTCTTTTGTGCTAACTAGTGGCTTTCTTAATGGCAGTCCTCTTTCATGCATCCCCACTTGTCTCTACCTCCCTGGAGGATAACTCTACCTTCTTTCTGAAAGGACATTGTCAAAGAGGCAGCCATTAAATTGGTTTAAGGATCAAGAGTGATTATTCTGGGAGGGGGTGGGCCCCATTACTGCAGGGTGAATGTATTTCCAAGAGAGCTTGGCCATCTTTAAAACCCCTTTGGAGCTATTCTGTATGGAGCCCATGGGTATTGCTTACATGTAGAGCTTAGGCAGTTTTCTTTGTGAATATGAATTTAACGAGTGTTGGCATTTTGCTTCTGATTATGGCTTATTCTGTCCCTGCCTCACTGAACAATAAAGAATACAGAATCATACTCGATTCTGGTCAGCAGAAGAGAAAGAACCAACCTTCATTTGGATAGTGCCTACAATACCAGTATGGCGGTGGGTGGGAGGAAGGAAACCAACAAAAACACACAAACACAAGTCCTGATATCGCCTTAAACTTTTGCTTTCATGCAACTCTGTATTAGCAGATGTTTTGAGCTAATTACTCCATTACCTGTATTCATAATCCAAACCAGGACTGGCCTCATGACTAAGCGAAGTAGGCGGGTTGCCTACATGGTATTATTTGAGGGACTCTGAGCATGTCCCAGCCCACCCCCTCTCTCCATCCACACAACACACCTGCCTGTCATATTTCCTGAAATTCCAGAATTACAGGTTTATTTCCATGGGTCTTTGAATCTTATCTGCTAAAATATATTCTGCCTTGGAAGAAGTCATACCTCAAACTGTGGCTAACTAACATTTACGATTTTAAGAGAAAAGAACCCTGAGCTAGGAGCCAAGAGGCTTGATTTCTAAGATTGACTCTGCAACCAATTAAATGTTGAACAAATCCATTCCCCAATCTGGAACTCAGTTTCTTCACATATTTAATGGGGAAGTTGAGAATGACCTTTGAGAGCACATTCAGTGCTTCATATTTTAAAGGTTCTTCCATGTTTGTTCTCAAGGCCTAGCTAGCTTTGCTCATAGCAAGCTCCCCAAAATGTCTGTTGAAGTGATTTTTATTGGACCGGAGAAAAGGATGGGCAATGTTTAGAGCTGACAGCTCAACTGAACTTCAGGCAAAAATTAGTTTGAGTGCTCTGAGATATTTCCCAAGTTTTTGGGCCAACTCCCTAATGTTAGACTTCCAAAGAATCTGATCTGTACTTCTCCTGTACAAGCCACATTATTAATCACTGGGCACAAGTGTAGATAGTCTTCCTTCAAGGTCCAGCTTGGATGCTATCTAACCACTCCCTGACTTCCCATCCATTCCTCCAACTGAAAATCTTTTTGTTCTGATAAACCCAGGAACCTCTGTCTTGGTCAGATCACATCTGGAGTTTAGGGTTCAGTTTTAGGTGTCACATTTTAGGAGAGAATGTTGACAATTTTAACTTGTCAAGAAGAGAGTACCTACCATTCTAAGGGTACAGTTCAATAATTAATTGAAAGATTTGGAAGTATTTAGCTCAATGAAGAGAATACTTATATGGCCATAATAGTGGTCTTTGAGTATTTGGAAAGCTGTCATGTAGAAAAGAGATTAGCTCTATCTTACTTGGTCCTTGAGGATAGAACTAGCAACAGTAGGTGAATGAGGTGGGGAGAAAGGGAAGTTTTACCTCCACATAAAAACAAACATGCTGATATTCAAAGCAGCTAAATTGTATGCAGTGCTAAAAAATGGGTGGGCGGTGAGCTTCCTATTATTGGAGGTGTGTAAGCCCAGACTGGTTGAATTCTTGTCCATGTGATAGAAGAGATTCCTATATGAGGTAGGAAGCCTCTGGTCACTTTATGTCCTAAGATTCTCTGATCCTTATTAAGTCTGAGAATGTGGCTCAGCATTTACTCCATGGATGCTCTTAGCGATATGGATTCCATCTGGTACATCTCTGTGCTCAGTCAGTGAGTTTTAAGAAGACATTTAGCCCTGTTTGCCTCATTTTTCCTCATCTGTGATCCTTTTCGAAAATGAAGGATAAACAACAGCAACAATAATGGTTTTCCAGGGGCTATAGCAGGCTCCAGAGACACAGAGCCAAAAGAGAAATGGTCCCTGTTTCTCAAGGAGCTTCTTTTCTATTAGGAGACCCTCAAAGTGCCTCCCAAAGTGACTTGTCTGAGGTCTCATAGTAACTATAGTAAATAGCAGAGGGTCCTTTGCTCAGAATTTCAGAGGTGGCCATCCCTCCAAATGGCAGGCTTCCCCTCCTACCCCTGTGAACTCCTTAGCTTGGAAGCTGCCTCAAATCACTTCAGTGAGAAATATATTAATAGCAGTTACCAGAGAATAAGAGATCACAGATGTCAAAACTCTCCTATTGAAGACATAATTATGCCTGCTTAGAAACATTTGACTTAACTTTCTCTTTTTCTTTTCTTTTTTTTTCTCTTTTTACTGTGTATGCGCAAATTTGTGACTCAGCCAGAAGTGAGATTGCTATGGGAAGAAACTTGGTGAGAAGGAAAAGACTTTCCCTTTGGTCAGCTAGACTTAGAAGGTTAAGACCTTAAGGAGGACCTGTGTTATGCTGAGGATTTGAAAGGAAAAAAATGGCAGGGGTGTGTGTGTGGGGGAAAGTCCTAGTAAGGCCAAAGTTACTTCTGGGAAAGAGCAGCTTCATTTCCACTTGACTGGAGATTTTTTTTAAATGATTTTTGATTTCCTGGATATACATGTAAGAGAGCTGTCAGTCAATAAATAAGCATTTATTGAGTACCTACTATATGCTAGGCACTATTCTAGTGCTGGGGGTTACAAAGATAAGCATGAATTCATCTCTGTCCTCAAGGAGTTTACATTCTACTTCTGACTTCCAAGATTCATTCCAGTTCTAACATTCTGTTTTATGTTCCAAGTTTCCTTTCAATTTATTTCATGAGAGGAAAAGAGAATCTCTTTAGGTAGGGGAAAGAACACTGGACTCATCATCAGGAGATTTGGATTCAAGTCCTGGAGCTGTTCTGTGTGACCTTGGCCAAGTAACTTCTTGTTCCTTTAGCTCTCACTTCTGTTAAATGGGATGGTTGGACCATATCATAATGGTGGTACAGTTTCCCATCTGATTGCCACAACTCTCCCCTGAGGTGGGGAGCACAAATTCTATTATCCCTATCGTACAGAGGAAGAAACTGAGGCTTAAAGAAGGGACACCATTTGCCTATTGTCTCAAGCCAATTCTGTCAGATTTAGAGGAAAAATAAAAGAATCTTAGATCTTAGAAATCACCTAATCTAACTCCCTTATTTTATAGATGAGGAAATTGAGGTCCAGAGAGAAGAAAAGACCTAGCTTAGGCTGTGAAAAGAGTAACAAGGCAAGGATTCAAACCCAGTTTTCTGTGTGTATATACACACAGAGACAGATCTTATTTTACTCAAAATAAAGAAAAACTTCTTATGAAAAATAGAATGACCTACCTTGTGAGGTAGTGAACTCCCTGATACTGGGGCTTTTAAAGTAGGGGCTGGGTGATTACTTTTGGAAGATGCTAAAGAAAGGAATGAATGATGCTCTTGAGATCTCTTCTCTGAGTATTAGAATAGGCAGTATCTGTCCTTGCTGGATGTTCATTGTCTGGCACATAGTTAAAATAAGGAGAAAATGCCATTAGGCAATAGGTCACAAAGTACTCAATTAGAAATTATTGAGTGCAAAACTATGCTATGGGCCTTGAGGTCAGGGGCCATTTTATTTTTGCCTAGGCATTCCCACCACATAGCTCAGTGCCTGAATCCTTTGATTGTTACAGCTAGCTTGTTAGCATCAGTAGGGGGGTAATGTCCTAAATAGCCACCAGGGGGAAGCTGAGAACCACAGAGAGGTGCCCCCGACTTGGTCTTGTACCAGAACCAGCTGTTTGCATGGGAACAGAGATAGACATCATCTCCATGAATAAATCCGTTTGTGGAAACTAAAAGACCATTTGGGGGTATAATAGAGTCTTCATCTTTAGAGATACTAAAGGTAGACTGTGCCAGGAAACACTGTTACAGTTTCAGGAGTGGGAGGGAAGAAAAACAGGAGACGTATGGGGGGCGGGGTGGGAAAAGATGTTTGTGGGAGATTGGGAAGGGGGTGGGCTGGGTTAGAGAAGAAAGTTAGGGGTAGGAGCCAGGAACCAGAGTCCTAGAATCATAGAAAATAGAATATCAGATCTGGAAGGGGCCTTAAAACATGGAACATAGAATGTTTAGTTGGAAGGGACCAAAAGGATCAAAGAATGTCAGAACTAGAAGGGAACTTAGAACTTAAAACAGAGAAGTTAGGTACCTTTACACAGGATGCAGAATGTAAAATCTTAGAACATAAGACATAGGACATAGAACAGAGAATGATTTATCTGGCAGGGATCTTAGAACACAGACCATTAGAGCTAGGATGCACCTCCAAACATAGAATGTCAGAGCTTAGAACACAGGGTTTTGGAACTGGATCTTTGAATCCCTAGTGTCCAGCATGGTGTCTTCAATATATTAGGAGTCTGAATAAACACTTGATGACTTGATTTGAGCTAAATTAGTTCAACCTCATTTTACACATAGGAAAATTGAGGATGAACATTTACCCAGCTAGTTACCAGCAGATCAAGAGCAGCATTTCCATTCTCACTGACCAAGACTCTTTCCTAGAGATTGAAAAAGTAATGCCAAGAATGAGTATTGGATCTGGCTAAGAAGTTCATAGATCCTGTTAATGTTTCAGAGAACATTGTGCTTTAGATTGTCTTGGCAATTTGCTTAGATAAAATTTGCCTCTCTTCTGCTTTGTCAAACTTTGGCCAGAGTTGCTCCTGGTATTAGTAGGGTCTTGTAGATGGGTCAGTGTGGAGCATACATAGTTATCAGGGAAGGGTTTGTGGGAGGAAGGGGAACATGAGCTTATAAGATGTATATGATTTGGATGTGTGAAGAAGATGCAGAGAAGAGGTGAGGAGGACCTTCCATGTGAAAGGAATTACAGCAGAGGTTTTAAGGCAGGAATGAATAATTAGAAGACAACAAAGAGAACAGACCAGCTGAGTGTTCATCCTGGGAAGAGAAGTAGATAATGTCCTATAGATATTGTGGGAACTTGATTCCATAGAGAATGTGGAGTTTGTCAAACTTTAATACCACACCTATGAAGAAGGGTGGCAGCTAGGGAGTGTAGTGGATAGAGTGTATAATGTGTGGGGGCCAGAGTCAGGAAAACCTGAGTTCAAATTTGACCTCAGGCCCTTCATGCTGTGTAACCCTGGGCAAGTACCTTAACCCCATTTGCCTCAATTTCCTCATCTGTAAAATGAGCTGGAGAAGGAAATGGCAAACCATTCCAGGATCTTTGCCAAGAAAAACAAAACTGCAAATGGGGGTTATTTTCTTCAGTGAATTTTTTTACATCTTTTTCCATGTGGTCAATTCTGCTTTTTAAGGAATTCTTCTCTTCAGTGGATTTTTGTGCCTCTTTTACCAAGCTGTTAATGTTCTCTTCATAATTTTATTGCTTCATTGTCCCAATTTTTCTTCTACCACTCTTATTTCTTACTTTAACTCTTCCAGGAATTCTTGCTGGCCTTGGGTACAATTAACATTTTTCTTTAAAATTTTTATTGGTAGCTTTTTCGTATTGTGGTCTTCTGAGTTTATGTCTTGGTCTTCCTAGCCATTATATTAACTTTCTATGGTCAATTCAAAAAAATATTTTGTTGTTTACTCATTTTTAGCCTATTTCTTCACTTTAAACTTAATGTTAAAGTTGGGCTATGCTCATCAAAGGGTAGAGAGGAACTATCCCAAACTTCAGGCTTTTTTATACTGATATTTTCAGAACTAGTTCTGGGGATCTGCAAAATTTTGGTGCTTCCAAAAGGTATTGTGATCCTGGGAGAGGTGTGATCAATACTCTCCTGGTCTGTGCTCTGGCCTTTGCCCAGGAAGGACCCTTGGTCCCTTGGAGTCACAAGCACTAGTGCTCCTCTTCCACCACAAGATTCCACCACCAGTGCTTTTCTCCACTCCAGAATTGTGACCCAGAACACACACACACACACACACACACACACACACACACACATACATATACCATACCACACCACAACATACTAAATGGTTTGCATGGGTGTGTTCAACCTTCTTTGGTTTATTATAGGATGAGTGAATATCACCTGATATTCATTCCCTCCATCCCTTTCTCTATCCTCTCCTTAACAATTCCAGTTATGAGGAATAACAAATTCCACTCCTTCTTCCTCCCTTCTATATTACTATATTCCTTTTATCCTCTCTTATATTTCCCCACATCAAATCCTCAAAAGAAAACCAAAACACCTTTTATGACCTCTCTCTTATTTAACTCCATTCATATCTTTTTAAGACTTTAAAGTTCTGAAAGGACATTTGTTTCTTCTCCCTCTATTAGAATGTTAGCACTACACCATCATATAGCCCCCTCTAATTACTCAAATAAATTTACCTTTGTTGATTTTTCTGGACTCTTGTGTTTATACTTTAAAGTTCTTACTCAACTCCAGTTTTCTTTCTTTCTTTCTTTCTTTCTTTCTTTCTTTCTTTCTTTCTTTCTTTCTTTCTTTCTTTCTTTCTTTCTTTTTGGTAGGGGGGAAGGCAGAGTAATTGGGGTTAAGTGACTTGCCCAAGGTTACATGGCTAGTAAGTGTTAAGTGTCTGAGCCTCCACTCCAGAGCCGGTACTCTATTCACTGCACCACCTAGCTACCCCACAACTCTAGTTTTCTTATTAGAAATCCTTTAAAGTCCTTAAAATTTCATTTTTTCTTGTAGGGTTATACCCAGCTTTTCAGGGTAAGTTATTCTTGGCTCTAAGGCTACATCTTTTGCCTTTTGTAATATTTTTTCCAAGATCATTTTTCATCCATAGAAGAAGCTGCCTAGTATTGTGTGATTCTGTTTATTGTTCCTTGGTACTTGAACTCTTTTTAGTTCTGAATGCTTGTAAGTATTTTTTTCTTTGATGAAGGAGTTATGAATTTTGACTGTGGTATTCCTTTGTTTTTTTGTTTTGGGTGTTTTCATTATTTTTACATTTCATGTTCATTGAATGTTGTGTTTTTCACTTCATAACTTCCTTGTTCAATCTTTTCATTGGTTGACTTGTAAGTTTTTCAACCAATTCCAAATAGTTCTGATGATTACCACTTTATAATATGATTTCAGGCTGGTAATTGCTACTTCTCTTTCATTCTTACCTTTATTTACTATTTCCTTTGATAGTCTAGATTTTTTTGCTCCTTTTAAGTGAATTTTGTTATTATTTTGTCTATCTCTGTGAAATATCTCTTTGACAATTTGATTTGTATGGTACTAAATATGTAAATTAATTTGAGTATTATTGTCATTTTTGTTATATTAATGTGGCCCAGCCATGAATACTGAATATTCCTTTCTTTATTTGAATTTCATTATTTTGCTAAGGAATTCTTTGTGATTGTACTTATATAAATTTTTATATTGCTTTGGTAGATTGACACATAGATATTTTTATGAATTTTGTAGTCATTTTGAATGGGATTCCTTTTATATTATTGCTTCCTGCATTTTTCTTGTTATATGGAAATGCTATTGATTTTTGTGGGTTGATTTTGTAGCCTGAAACTTTAATTGTTTTAAATTTTTTATTGTTGATTCTCAAGAAATTTTTAATTAGACTGTCAAATCATCAGGATATAAAGGTAGGTTTGACTTATCTTTACCTATTTTTATTCCTTTAATTTCTTTCTCTTGTCTTGTTATTGCTATCACTTTTAGAATTATGTCAAATAATAGGGAAAAGGGATATTCTTGATTTATTACTTTATTAATTTTGGAAAGCTTCTAGTGTATTTATGTAACAGAGGGTTGAGAATTGACAGGTATCTTAGAATTAATAATCCTGAGGGACAATGTTTCTCCTCTCAGTCTTAAGAATGAATTGAAAAATTGTGCTTTTGGAGTTGATACTCAAAATTGAATCACACCTTGGAGTTCTTAAAGAAACACCTATAGTTTATGAGAAATAGACTCAGAAGAAAAAGGTGACCTCAAAGACTGAACCAGAAAGAACTAATGGCTGTTTGTTAATAGCCATAGTAACTTAATTACTTATTCCTTTACTCCAAAGTTTCTGGTAACTCAATTTTTACCTTAAGCATAAAGAGGACAGAGGTAAGATAAGAATAATTTCAAATTAAAACAGAGATCTTCTGCCTAAACTTAGGATCCTTCTTAAATGAGGGTTCTGAATTGTTGTGATTGTATTACTAACTTTTCATTTAATATGAATTTGATAAGCAGCAGGTGAGGGGACCATCTGGACCTGAGAAACCATCATACTGCCCCTAGGCCAAAGAAAAAGCTAATTGTTGTAACAGGGTATGACTGATTAAATCCACAGAGACAAAGAGGGTTTGGAGAGCAGGTGATGAGCATCAGCTGGCAAACCCCACCTTTCACAGAGGAATCACAATGACCATTGTTACATCTGTTTGCTTCTTATTCCTTGTCTCACCTACCCTTATTCCTTGTCTCACCTCACCCTGCCCTCCATGACATCTGGGGACATTGTGTTCTCACATTTTTCTCTTGTCTTTTTGGACTCTTGACCTCTAAGAATTCTAAGAATTGGCTATCTCTTAACTTACCACTTAAGTACCTGAATTTTGGACCTCCTTTCAACTCATACTTCTTCAACTGCATTTATTTGTACAAATGTCTGGTACTGCTAATACTGGCATCCTCCACTTCATTGCTGTTATTACCCTAACTTGTACTCAACAAATTCAAATTCAAGTAACATTTATGACATGTCCATAAGCACAAGGTACTATTCTAGGCTTTGAGGATACAAGGATAAATATGACACAGAGAATTTATACTATAATAGAGGAAAATCATCATATTATTATTAAGTAACTATTTGTATGGTACTATGCTAGGTACCATGTTAATAGAGATAGAAAATAACACATTTTTCTCTCTTTCTTATGATAACCTTTTAATTTAACCTTTTTAACAGTGATGATGTGCTTCCTGATTCTTTTCTTCTCTAGGCTAAACATTTAGAATTTTCTTAGTCTATTCCCAATGGCATGATCTCTAATTCCCTTGGCTTCCTATTTATCTCTGAGAATTGTATACATGTAGTATTCAGAAATAAATGTAACATTCTATTTATTTATAATAAATGTAAATTCTGTCCCTCAGAATTTATTGGAACTATCATGTCCATTAATCTAGTTGCCCTATTAGTTCAACCTTAGATTGTGTTAGTTTTTGTAAAAGCTTATTGTTGGTTTTTAAAAGTGAGAGTTAACCAAAACCTCTGGGTTTGTTTTATATAAGTACTGTCATATCAGCTAGCCCCCATACTGAGCTGAAGGAATTGACTTTTTGAACCTGCATTCAGGATTTTATATTTATCCCTGTCATAGTTAAATTTAGAGGTAGTGGTTTATTATTTCACTTTAGTTAGATATTTTTCAATCTTAATTTTTGTTATTTATCGTATGGACTATACCACTCAATTTTGTGTCAATGACCAGATGGATAAACATGCCATCTTCATCTAAGTTACCATTAAGAATGTTGAATAGGGGGAGTAGAAACAGGACTTATGCATGGCTCCAGCTTTCACTTCCTCCAATACATGTAAAAAATGACTCTAAACAAACTTTAGAGCTACAGAACACACAAAGTGACAGAGAGAAACAAGTCTCCCATTGAAGGAAGCCTGGAAGGCTGGCAAGAAGGGCCCATTGCAGCATGCTGGAAGCTGAGCCCAGCCCTGATGAAGCTGAGGTTTTAGTCCCAGGACAGCCCTGACCAGCAGTGGCTAGAGCAGACTTCAGGAGAGTAAATCACCAGCAGCTGTAGTGGTTTCCAGACTTCTCAATCCACAAATGCCAAAGACAAAGTGAAAGGTTAGTGTGAAAATTTGTTGGAACAGGGGGAGTATGGTCTGGCTGCTACCCCTGGGGTGAGAAGTGGAGGAGGCATGGTGGCCATAGCTGCTGCTGCAGGTCTGCTTCCAGAGTTCCTGACCTGCAGATTGTAGGGGGACCAAGCAACCATTCAGGGGGTAATTGCTCTTGCATTGACTTGCTTGGATCCAGATCATGATCTTGGGTAGTGGTCCTCAGGTGTGTGACCAGTGAGCCAGAGTAGCTGTCTACATTCTGGAAGCAGAGTTCTACCATGGCAAAGAGCTCAAAAGTTAAGTAGTTGGCTGCCTATATGAGCAAGCAATGGAAGCAAAATCAGACAATAGAATCCATCTTTGGGGACAAAAAGGATCAAGACATGGAGTGGGAAGTCAGGGCTCTTATACCAAAAGTGGGAAGTCAGAACTCTTTTTTTTTAAACAAATGCTTTATTAACTTCTGTTTTACACCATTCATTTCCGCCAGATTTTGAGTTACAATCATTTCCCCCCCGTTATTCCCCTACCCTACCTCCCAGAATAGTAGTCCCACAAGATATCGCTTCCTCCAATCTGCTCTCTCCCATACCTTCTCCCATACCCCCTTCAACTTTTCCATTAGTGGAAGGTGAATCTTTGTGGCCCAATGCCTACACATCTTATCTCCCAATTACAAGCAAAAGAGTATTAATAATAGCATTTATATATAATTGAAACATTTAATGTTGAGACCTCGAATTTCAGATCCATTTCCTTCCTCCCTTGTCACCCATTCCCTCTGGGGAGATAAGTAATTCAGTATATGTTGTACATGTCTAGCTATGCAAAACATTATCATAGTAGATATATTGTACAAGGCTGCTTATAATTCCCTCCCACTCATCCCACCCCCCACCTGGTCCATTCCCTACATGATCTTGTCCCTCTTCTATAGTGGGTACTTCCAACCTCCCCTCCCCCCAAGGATGCCCTCCCATCCATCATCCCTCCTCTCATCCCCCTTCCCCCTATTCTGCTGCAGGTTGAGATATCCCATTTAGTATGTATGTCATTCTCTCCCTGAACCAAATTCAATGAGAATGTGGTTTTGCCTTTTTTTGCCTTCCTATTCTCCCCCTCCCTTGCAACCACTTCCCCTTGCTTCTTCTACATGAGATAGTTTACCCTACCCTGTCTTTCCCCATCTCCTTTTGCCACTTTCCTCTCTCACCTCATAATTTCATCCCTTGAGTATTCTCCTTTCCCAACAAATTCAACCTATGCCCTCTATCCATATACACACATTCACATATGTATTCATATGACCACACACCCTTCTTCCATTATTTTCATAGTGAGAAAGATATCATCACTCACAGTTATTGTTTTTCCATATAGGAATGTAAATAGTTCAACTTTGATAAGTTCCTTTTGATTTCTTTTCCCTGATTACCTTCTCAGGCATCTCTTGCTTCTTGTGTCTGGATGTCAAATTTTCTATTCAATTCTGGTTTTTTCCTCAAGAATGCTTGAAAGTTAGGGGCGGCTAGGTGGCGCAGTGAATAGAGCGCCGGCCCTGGAATCAGAAGGACCTGAGTTCGGAGCCGGCCTCCTACACTTAATCTGCACAAACAAAAACCTAGCCGTGTAACCTTGGGCAAGTTACTTAACCCCAATTGCCCTAAAGGGGCGGCTAGGTGGCGCAGTGAGTAAGAGCACCGGCCTCGGAGTTTGGATGACCCGAGATCAGATCCGGCCTCAGAAAATGACCACCCACGCATAAATCAAATGACTAGCCGTGTAACCTTGAGCAAGTTACTTAACCCCGATTGCTTTAAAAAAAAAAAAAAGAATGCTTGAAAGTCCTCTATTCCACTGAATGAGCATATTTTCCTCTGAAACAAAATACTCAGTTTTGCTGGGTAGGTGACCCTTGGGTTCATTCTCAGTTCTTTTGCCCCCTGGAATATCATATTCCATGCCCTTTGATCCCTCAGTGTAGAAGCCGCCAGGTCCTGGGCTATTCTGATTGTGTTTCCACAATATTGAAATTGTTTCTTCCTGGCTGCTTGTAGTATTTTCTCCTTGATCTGGGGATTCTGGAACCTGGCTATAATATTCCTGGGAGTTTTCTTTTTGGGATCTTTTTCAGGAGGTGATCAGTGGATTCTTTCAACCTCTATTTTGCCCTCTGGATCTAAAACATCAGGGCAATTTTCCTTGAGAATTTCTTGAAGGGTGATTTCTAGGTTCTTTCTTTGATCATGGCTTTCAGGTAGTCCAATAATTTTTAAATTGTCTCTCCTGGATCTATTTTCCAGGTCAGTGGTTTTTCCCATGAGATATTTCACATTGCCTTCTAATCTTTCATTTCTTTGGATCTGCTTAACAGCATCTTGATTTCTCATAAAATCATTAGCTTCAATTTGCTCCAGTCTAACTCTGAAGGAATGAATCTCCTCAGTGAACTTTTGAGATTCTTTTTCCATCTGGCAAATTCGACTTTTTAAGGCATTCTTCTCCTCATTGCCCTTTTGGGCCTCCTTTGCCATTTGAGTTAGTCTATTTTTTAAGGTGTTGTTTTCCTCAGTCAGGCTGTTGACCCTCATTTCATAGTTTTCCTGCATCCTTCTCATTTCTCTTCCCAATTTTTCCTCCACTTCTCTTATTTGATTTTTGTTTGTTTGTTTGTTTTTGTTTGTTTGTTTGTTTTTGAGGGCAATTGGGATTAAGTAACTTGCCCAAGGTCACACGGCTAGGTTTTTTGTTTGTGTGTGTGTTAAGTGTCTGAGGCCAGATCCGAACTCAGGTCTTTCTGACTCCAGGGCCAGCACTCTACTCACTGCGCCACCTAGCCGCCCCATCTTATTTGATTTTTAAAGTCCTTCTTAAGGTCCTCTATGGCCTGCAACCCGCTCATGTTTTCCCCTGGGGCTTTTGGAGCAGGACTTCTGACCTCACAGTCCTTTTCCCGCTCTATGCCCCCAAAATAGGAGTCCAGGGTTGCATTTTTCTGTTTCCTTTGCCCTGGCATGTTGCCACTTGATTACCTGACTTTTGGGCTTGTTGCCACACTATGGCTTTAAGGCCAGATAGAGGAATTTTCGTCCCAAACGTGTGGGGGGCAACTTCCGTTTCTGGCAAGCTGTAAACCCACCCACGACTTCCACCCTAGATCCCAATCCAGATCCAGGGAGATTAAAGCAAGAGCGATTACCCCCCAAGACTGATCGCTGGATCTCCGTACAATTAATTGCAGGCTGGGAGCTGCGGCTGCCTCTGAAAACTACCAAATGGTGTGTCTCCTCAGCCGCTTCTAGCCCCCAGGGGAGGGAGCCGACACATTCCCCCAAATACAGGTCCCAAAGTCCATAGGACACTAACCTCTTACTTTGTGCTAGGCATGTCTATGTTGATAATTCTGGAGTCGCCAAGGCTGCTGGTGTTCTGGGGTTCCTCCAGCTGGCTGCTGGCCCTGCCGCCCTAGGGCTAAAACCTCGGCACAGGTGGACCTGGGCTCTGCTCGGCTCCGCTTCCTGCGCTCTGCGTGTTGCGCGCTGCCAGGTCCCAGACCACTGCGCTGGTCCTTCCTGCAGGGCTGCTGGGCTTTCCTCAGCGGGAGGCTAGCTTCTCTGTGTCATTCTGTGGGTGCTGGGGCTCCAGAAGTTGTTCAGAGTCCCCTTTTACATAGTTTGGGGGGAATCTGGGGGCAGAGTCGGAAGTCAGAACTCTTATACCAAAAGTGGGAAGTCAGAACTCTTATACCAAAAGCCTCTAAGAAAAATATGAATTGGTTATAGGCCATGGAGGAGCTCAAGAAGGATTTTGAAAATCAAGTAAGAGATGTGGAGGGAAAATTGGGAAGAGAAATGAAAATGATGCAAAAAAATCATGGAAAGCAAGTCAAAAGCCTACTAAAGGAGACCCAAAAATACACTGAGGAAAATAACACCTTGAAAAATAGACTAACTCAAATGGCAAAAGAGGCCCAAAAAAACCAATGAGGAGAAGAATGCTTTAAAAAGCTGAATTTGCCAGATGGAAAAGGAATTTCAAAAACTCACTGAAGAGAATAACCCCTTCAAAATGAGATTGGAGGGGATGGAGTCAAGATGGCAGAGTAGAAACAGGACTTCTTCATAGCTCCGGCTTCCACCCCTTCCAATCAATGTAAAAGTATACTCTGAACAAACTGTGGAGCTACAGAACCCACAAAATCACACAGAGAAGCTAACGTCCCACTAAGGACAGCCCAGCAGCCCAGCACGGAGTGGCCAGCACAATGTTCTGGGAGCCCACTCCGGCCTGAATGAGCCAGAAATTTTGGCCCCAGGGTGGCCTGATCAGCAACTGGCTGGAGGGATACCAGAACACCAGAAGCTGTGGTGTTTCCAGAATTACCAACACATAGATGCCAAGGACAACATGAGAGGTCAGTGCAGTTTGGACTTTAGGACCACTAGTTGGAAGTAGTTGGGCTTTTGCCTCCAGGGTGAGAAGCTGCTAAGATGCCTTGGAGCAGTGAGCTCCACATTGCACCTTCAGCTCCTGGCCTGCAGACTGTGGGGGGACCAGGGGATCAGTCTGGGGGGTAAGTGCTCTTGCTTTAACCTGCTTGGAAATGGATTGCAGTTTGGGGTGGAGGTCTTGGGGTGTGTGACCAGCTTGCCAGGGTCTGTGGAGGCTTCAGAGAGGGCACCAAACTAATACCTCTGGCAGCTGAGAAAACTCCAGTGTTTGGGAGGGAAGCTCCTCTGTTTGGTGGCAGAGTCCTACTGTGGCAAAAAAGCCCAGGGTTCAAGTGACTGAGTGGTGACATGAATAGGCAAAGGAAGCAAAATAAACAGAGTACCCCAACTTTACACTCCTACTTTGGTGACAAAAAGGATCAAAGCATGGAACAGAAGGAAGACAGTGAAGTCAGAAACACTGCACCCAAAGCTTCCAAGAAAAATAGAAGCTGATTACAGGCCATAGAGGACCTTCAGAGGCAGATAAAAGAAGTGGAGGAAAAATTGGGGAGAGAAATGAGAATGATGCAAGAAAATTATGAAAGGAGAGTCAACAGCCTGACTGAGGAAAATAACACCAAAATGAAATTGGAGCAATTGGAAGCTAATGACTTTATGAGAAATCAAGATATTATAAAACAGATCCAAACAAATGAAAAAATAGAAGGGAATGTGAAATAATATCTCATTGGAAAAACCACTGACCTGGAAAATAGATCCGAGAGAGATCATTTAAAAATTATTGGACTACCTGAAAGCCATGATCAAAAAAGAGCTTAGATACCATCTTGCAAGAAATTATCAAGTAAAATTGCCCTGATATTCTAGAACTAGAGGGAAAAATAGAAATTGAAAGAATTCACCAATTGCCTCTTGAATAAGATCCCCAAAAGAAAACTCCTAGGAGTATCATAGCCAAATTCCAGAGTTTCCAGGTCAAGGAGAAAATACTTCAAGCAGTCAGGAAGAAAGAATTTGAGTATTGTGTAAACACAATCAAGATAACACAGGATCTAGCAGCTTTTACATTAAGGAATGGAAGGTCTTGGAATATGACATTCCTGAGGTCAAAGGAACTAGGAGTAAAACCAAGAATCACCTACCCAGCAAAACTCAGTCTAATGCTACAGGAGAAAATATGGTCATTCAGTGAAATAGACTTTCAAGCATTCTTTTTTTTAAAAAAATTTAAAAAGTGGATTTTATTACCGTGGGACTGTCGGGGTACATGGTCACCCAAATCAGACAGCAATTTTGCACAGACAGTGTACAGGTTTTATAGAGGTTCCATAGCCAGGTTACATGAGTGAAATTACAGTGATGTAAGCTGAAACTCCAATGATTGGTCAGTGTACACTTGAAACTACAATTAGTGATTGGTCAGTATTCCCACCAGTGCCAAACCCTAGGCTGGGGCCCCCACCCACAGATTAATCAAGGGTAAGCAAGGGGTGAGGGTCCTGCCTGTTTACAGATTAAGCAAGGTGGAGTTCTCTGTTTTACAAATCAATGAAGGAAAGGTTGGGCTGACTGTTTTACAACTCAAGGAAAGGGTGATGACTTTCAAGCATTCTTGATGAAGAAATCTGAGCTGAACAGAAAATTTGACTTTCAAATACAAGAAGCAAAAGAAGCATGAGAAGGTAAACAGAAAAAAGAAATCATAAGGAACTTATTAAAATTGAACTATTTACATGGAAAAATGATAATTGTAACTCATGAGACTTTTCTCAGTATGAGGATGGCTGAAGGGAATATATATATATATATATATATATATATATATATATATGATATATGTATATATAAACATACATATATGTATGTATAGGAGGATGTATGTGTGTATATACATATATATATGTATATATATGTGTGGGAGGGCATTTGTATGTTCATGTATACATAGACAGAGGGCACAGGATGAGTTGAATATGAAGTGATGATACCTGAAAAATAAAATTAAGAGGTGAAAGAGGAATTTATTGGGAGAAGAAGAAAGGGAGTGATAGATTAGGGTAAATTTTCTCATATAAAATTGGCAAGAGAAAACTATTAAAATGGAGGGGAAGAGCAGGAAGGTGAAAGGGAAAGGGACAACCTGATTCTCATTGAATTTGGCCTAAGAAGGGAATAACTCACACAGTCAACTGGTATCTTACCCGATAGGTAAATATGGGGGGTAAGGAATAAGAGGGGGGAAGATAGAAGGAAGGGCAGGTTGGGGCAGATGGTAGTTAGAAGAAAACATTTTTGAAAAGGGATAGGGTCGAAGGAGAAAATAGAATAAATGGGGGGAGGGATAGAATGGAGAGAAATATAGTTAGTCTTTCACAATATAACTACTATGGAAATGATTTGGGTAGCTACACATGTACAATCTATGTTGAATTGCTTATCTTCCCAGTGGGGGTGGGTGAGGAGGGAAGAAGGGAAAAAAATATGGAATTCAAAGTTTTAAAAACAAATGTTTAAAAATTGGTTTTTAAAATGCAACTGGGAAATAAGATATATAGGTACTAGGGTATAGAAACCCATCTTGCCCTACTAGAATGTTAGGAGGGTGAAGGGGGAGGATATAAGAGAGAACAGATTGGGGGAAGGGTATTCAGTAGGCTTGCTATTTTGGGGTAGAGGTAGGGGAAAGATGGGGAGAGAAAAATTGTAACTCAGAATCTTGTGGAAATGAATGTTGAAAACTAAAAAATAAATATATTAAAAAAAGAATGTTGAATAGGACATGACCAAGAAGAGAGTCCTATTGTGACCATTAGAGTCCTCCCTTGATCCATTAGCCAACACTCCATGGGTAAGGTTACTTAACCAGCTATTTAGTCACAGCCAAGAAATCTAATTTTGTCATAATTTTAAGCATCTGGAATTTTAAAAAATAGATTAGTTTACTACTATTATTTGGATTTCATGAGGAAGTAGAAATGTGGGGGCAGGGATACCTAGCCACCTCAGTTCTCTGCTTCACTTGACCTGATGTGAGGAATTTGTTAATTTAATTTTAAAAGAGCCATAAAATATTAACCACGAAGACTGAACCAGTCTTCTTTCCCTGACAGGCTGATCATTTCCACTCATTCCTTGAAGTGTTGTAAAAGTTAATAATTTATCAGTATGTTCCACTCCCAGTTCCTTAAAACTATATTCTGTTAAATGAGCAACAGCCTGGAATTTCTCCATGGAAGCCTTGAAAAGAACATGCCCCAAACTCCAGTTTTTGCCTATATTAGTGATCTAGGATTTTAACAAATTGCTTTGACATGAGTTCATATATCCTGTAATTATAATAGTAACAAACATTTGTACAGCAATTTCTCATTACAAAATACCATTCCTGTTTGTCCTTCATTTTCAAAGAGGACCAATGCCATTATGGGGTGATCTCTTGACTTATGCATGAATTGGATTTAAGTAAGGCAGAAGAGCTGCACAAAGTCATCAGCCTCACTGTCTTCCAGAGTAATCAAAAGTCAAGATGAGTGGCAATGGCCTGGGATGCAGTGGTTGATCTTGGCATCTTTTATGTCTGACCAAGATCTAAGCGATCCACAATGCTTGCTTTGGCCATCTTCACTGCTGTTGGAACAAATTATTCTCATCTACCTATTGTGCTGGAGGAAGTCCTCACATGCTTGGGATAGACACCCCCTAACCCCCTGATGGATTTGAGGCCTATCAATTACTCTCAGCCTGGTTTAGCTTGTTTTCCAAGAGGGTTTACTGGGGGGTAGACACTGAGTATGCTATAGCTTCTTGGAGCCACAGGTGAGAGTTTGGGGACAAGTGGGCACCAAAGGTCAATAAGCAGCCCTGAAAAAGTTTTGGCAAGCTCTCATAACAGAGGTGCTAGTCCTCCCTGTACACCCCCTAATCCATACACAAATTCTCATTGGATACATATGGCAACCCTGAGAGACATGCAACATGGGGTGGGAATGAGTGTCCTCATTTTCTAAATGAGGAAACTGAGTCTGAAAAGACAAATGACCCATTCGAGCTTCCAACATTGCCTAAAAATTCAGAGAAGGGTACAACTTGAAACTTGACTTCTGGACTCCAAGTCCATTGCTCTTTTCACTCTGCCTCACTGTGTCCCTTTAAAAGTTAAGATGGCTGCCTTGCCCAGAGATGAATGTGCTGCCTTAGAAAGCAACTCACCAAATATTAACCTGGGTAAAAAATGGTTTTTCTCATTAGAGGTTGGGGGGACCATGAATTATGAAGATGATCTGGATGAGCCTGGCTTTTGAAGTTTGGGGAAAAGGCTGCTGTTTATTTTAATTCAGTTTCTAGGGCTTCAACTCTTATGTTGGTGATTAAAGCTATGTGCAAAGATGGGAAAATATGGCACTGTAAAATTAAGTGAGAGGAGGAAAGAAGCAAACTAGCTCACAAAACATTAGCTTTGGATGGGATACTAGAACACAGAATGCTGGAGCCTGGATGAGACCTTAGAACCATGGGCATGCCTAGATAGGACTATCAGTATATGCTTTGGTTACTACTATGCCATTTTCTTCCCCTGAGGGGAAAGAGAAGAGGAAGGGGGAGGACCATTGGCAAATCAGGGCATGCTGTTGAACCTGATACACATTCTAGGTATATCTAGAACATGATTCTAGGTATACCTATGGTATAACAAAGACTGTCAAAATGGGAGAGGACCTTGGAGATTGTCTAATCCAATTATTCTCAAACATTCTGGCTTTAAGACCCCTTTACATTCTTAAAATTATTGAGGACTCCCCAATGACCTTTTGTTTGTGTGGATTATATCTAAAAATATTTGCTGTATTAGAAACTAAAATGTCTTTATATTATTATGAAAAGTTCCCTTGTAGACTTCCTGAAGAAGTATCAGGCACCCCAAAATGTTACTATATCATTTGAGAACAGCAGATCTAACTCAATGCCTTATTTTACTAAGGAGGAAACTGAAGTTCGGGGAGAAGTAGCCTACCCAGGGTGACAGAGGAAAGTTAGCAACATAACCAAGGCTTAAATTCAAGTCTTCCAAGTTCCATTCTGGTGCTCCATTGTCTTCTGGCTTGTGCTGCATCTGTAATTACCACAAGAAACATATTTAGCTTCTCTGGGCATTATTAACATTTGATCCCTGAATGTTTCAGAATCTTTGTTTTTAAGATATGGCGGTGGGGGGGAGGGGAGATTTACAAAGAATGAAGAGATTTGGAGACAGGAGGAAAAGGACCAATTCAGCGCCCTCTCTAAGTCAGAAGTAAGTGATACAATGGCCTATTTGCACCCAGATCGACTCTCTCCTTCCTAGATGTTTTTATTCAGCTCCAAGCACTCCATGTACAAACAACAGAGAATGAATATAAAAGTGTGGCACCCTGAGAAGTTAGTGTCAGGAGTGTTAAAACTCAGAATGAACTCAATGATAAAATAAAAATAATAATAGGAAATTATATTCCACTGGTGAAGAAGAAGAAGGAGGAGGAGGAGTGAAGTAGACAACATGCTGCAATGAAAAAAATACTGGATTTGTTGTCAGAAAATCTGAGTTCAAGTTTAAACTCTGCCACTTACTAAATAGTAACCTTGGTCAAGTCATTTAAACCATATGAGTTATAGTCTCCTCTTCTATAAAATGAGTGTCTTGTACTAAATGGTCTCTAAGGTTCTGTCCAGTCACAGATCTAGGATCCTATGCTATTATGACTAAAATACAAGCTAGTCTTGGAATCTAGAAGACCTGGGTCCAATCTGATAAACAGGATATGTCACTCTTGGTAAGCTACTTAACCTTTCAGTGCCCCAGTAACTCCATAAGCCTATACATTACATATTGACTTTGTAATTTGGTAGAGAGACTTTTCTCACTGGGAGTTCCCTTAATCAATGGAACACAGATCTAGCCAACAATAGTAGCAGCAGCAGCAGCAGCAACAACAACACAGCAACAGTAACCACCAAAACTTCTTTGACTGTCACAATTTAAGATTTACAAATACCTTTTCTTACTAATAACCCTAAAAAGTCAATAATTCATGTATGACAGAACCACAAAATTATGCAGGGCATCCCAAAAAATCATAGTGTGAGTTTTAAATAGTCTAAAACTCATTAAGACTTTAGGGACACCCTGAACAATCTGAAAGGGACCTTAGAGGCATTAGTCCAATCTGTACCTGTAAAACAATTCTTTTTTACAACATCTACAGGGGCAGGTTCTGATATTTAGTAATTGTATGACCTTGGGAAACATTTACCCTCCCTAAGCTTTAATTTCCCCATTTGTGAACTGGGCATAATAATACTTCCACTACTGCTTTTCACTGCTTTTCCTTTCACAGAAAGGAAGGAACTTTTGGAAGAAAAGTATTATATGATTCTTATTATCTGGGAGGAGAGCAACAAAAAGGGTAGGTTTCCATTGCAGAAGTCCTTTTGCAATAGAAAATGATTATCCCTAGAGATGAAGTTAAAAAGAATGTTGGGGATGGAGGACAGACATGCACCAAAGCCTATTCCCAAGAAAAAGTCAAGGCACACTCAGCAATGAGAGCTAAATTTGCAGGAAAATGAAACCATAGAGAGTGGGACTGTCAGAGAGGATGATTCAGAATTGAAAGGGTCTATGGGAAGGCACATATTCTCTCTCTTTTTCTCTCTGTCTCTCTCTCTCTTTCTCATTGTGTTCATCTACAAACATGGGATTAACATTCAAAAGCATGACCTACCTCACAGGGTTTCTCTAAAGAGAGTGCTTCATAAAAGTATCATGCTATGGAAGTCTTCATCACAACCCTTCCAAGCTGGGGGGTGTACCCAGCAGTGTAGCTGGTACCAAGGTAGTTCAAAAGTGTTATGGGCAGTCCTACTCCTCCTTGGGAAAGTCAGTTCTCGAGCTCCCTCCCTCATTATGGTATAGGAGAAATAGACCCTGAGTCAATGCGGCTGCCAAGTTCTAGAAAGTATCCTTAAACAGATGACTTGTAAGCACTTAGAAAGGGATGTAGGGATCACTCCAAGCTAGCATGGGCTTATCAAGAACACATGATGACAGACTTAGCTCATTTACCTTTTTGAAAGGGCAGTATTAACTTGGTAGGCCAAGAGAACACGGATACAGTTTTTCTGGATTTCGGCAAAGCAGATGACAGACTCCCTTGTGATATCTTAATAGAGAAGACTTACTTTTAATGCATTTGTCATACTCGAAGTACATTTCCTAGTGACTATCCTAGAATCACTGAAAGTCAGAATTGGGAAAGACTATAGAAATTACCTAGTTAAAAGAGCCACCTGAAGCAGGAATTGGAGGTAAAGCATCTCTGACTAGGGGTCATTCAACTTCTTCTTAAACACTTCCAGTGACTCATTCCCTCCCAAGGAAAGCTTTTAATTTTTTGGACTGACCTAATTGTTATTAATTTTTTAAAATATTTGTGTTGAACTTTCCTTCTTTCTAACTCTCTCCTCTACCCCAACATTTGCTTGAATTTTGCTTTCTGGGGTCAAACAGAGCAAATATAATTCCTCTTACCTGCCAGCCCTTGAGATGTATAAAGGCAGCTACAATGTTTCCCCCACCCCTCCATTTCTTCTCTCCTCTAGGCTAAACATTCCTAGTTGCATTCAATCTCATATGGAAAGATCTTGAGTCCCCTTACCATTATTCTGGCCCTATGGACTTTTCCTGAGATACGATATCCAGAACAAAACAATCTTCCCAATGTTGTTAGCCTAGTGCAGAAGATAGAGGTACAATTCTCTTGTTGGAGTCTGGTTCCCTAGCCATCCTTTATTATAGAACACAATCTTGTTACCTCCTAGCTATTCTGAATAGGAGATGAGGTTAATGACTTATGCCTTTCCCACTCGGCTTTAGCCATAAACAATAGATCAAACTTGGGAAAGCAGACCCCAACAAGTCATGAAACTGTGTTGAGGCAGTATTTTGGTAAAAGGTCAGACTCCCTTGATTTACCACTGATTTATTCTTTGAAAAGGAGTGGCCCTTCAGATGGCCCTGATGTCTAGCCTTCTAGTTTGGAATAAAAAAGGGATGGTATTGACCCCATCTCTCCTGGGGAAGAGCTGAGGTGAATGATCATGGTTCCAGTATGTTACCTCCATAAATAAGAATTAGAGAGAAAAATGGAAAGATACAGGTTTTTTGAAGTGTCCTCTCCCTAATATAGTAATTCAGATTCCTTTCCTAACAACTTCCAGCTGCTCGTGCATGACTCAGTGCTTGGGTGCTTTGGAAGTGATGAAACCATCCTCTTAATGGCCACTGAGCAGGAAACAGCCGGGGAGTTCATCCCCCCAAAGTGCCCAAGTCTTGAGCTAGTACACATGGTATGCTAGAAGTGGGTAAGGCTCTGCCCATTTCCTGTCCAGCCCTCAGTTCCACAAGGCTGGCATAATTCCTTCTTCTAGAGCCAGGAACCAAGTGAGATAATGCATGCAAAAGTACTTCATCAAACTTAAAGTCCTAAATAAATGTTGGCTGTTGTTCCTGTCATAGTTTGTTCTGTTTGTTAGCGAGGGAATTTGAATTATTATGTTAGTACCAAGTATCCATTAACACGAATTATGTAAATAAATATTAATAAATGTCAGTAAACAGATAAATTATTTCACTGGTTTCCTACTCCTTCTATTCCTTTTTTGTCTTTTAGAAGGTTTCATCTATGTTTCTGTATTGCTTCAAGGTAATTTTATGTAAGTGTTTTTACTACAGGGCAAAAGGGTAGTCTAGACTCCAGGACACTGGCTTGAGGCCACCAAGGCCATCCAAGATCAGTGACTGTACTTTATACCATAATCTTGTCTAAGGTCATACAGATATTAAATAAAACAGCCAGGTTTCTAGCACATAACTTTTTACTTCAAATACAGTGCTCTTTCCAGCACATTGCCTCTGTATCCATCCATCCATCCATCCATCCATCCATCCATCCATCCATCCATCCGTCCATCCATCCATCCATCATTTATTAAGTGTTTGATCTCTGTAGAACTCTACATTCTGTATTAGAGTAGGTATGAGGATGCATAAGACATAGTGCTGGTTCTCACGAAGATTATAACCATGTAGTGGGATGTAGTATAGAGATTACACACAAAAAATTAGAATATGATGAGAGCACAAGAGAAGTCCAAAGTGCTACTAGGAACATAGGAGGGAGAGATTACTTACTTGTAGGTTAAATGGGAAGGCTTCCTAAAGGCAGGGGTATTTGAGTAGACTCTTGAAAGATAGGTAGAATGTTAAAAGCCCAAGAGGTCGGAGGAACATTCCAGCTTGAGCCACATTACAAAGTAGTTGCAAGAGTACTGGATTAGGGATTGGGAGACCTGAATTTGAGTCTTGGTTTAACCACTGTTAGATCCAAGACACGTCCCTTCAGTTCTCTGAGCTGTTTCTCCAAGAACAAAAAGACCTGAATATACTTTGTGCCTTGGTGACTGGGGAGAATCATAGTATTGGAGAGATTCAGTAGGGTCCAGGGCAGAGGGCTCCAGCTCTAAGGGTAGTGACTATTAAAGGGCCATCAGCCAAGAAAAAGAAAACATGGCATTCAGAAGAAGAGAGTCATCTCTGACCTGTCATCATTAGTTACAGTTATATTACAACTACCATCAAATATTCCTACATCAAAGAATTCTGAATCATTTGAGAACTGACTCATTTGGGAAAAGTTAGGTCAATGTTTCTCAGATTGAAGGTTCCAGAATAGATCTTTCTAGAAAAGAATACAAAGCAGACCTAGTCTACTTTTCCATCTATGGCCAAAGAGCCCTTCTCTTTCCTCACCCTTCCTGTCTCCTGGCATGGGTATGCATATTCTAATCTCCTTCACCTCTGTCCTGAATTGGGTTGTTGTTAGAAATGCCCTGTGCAGTTTAGGGATGGGTATTAGAGCTAAGGATTTGGGACTTAGGTCCAAATTTCCCTTTCTCTAAACCATTTGTGTTAAATTCAAACAGAAATGGATCCTTGCAGGCAGCATATTGACTTAGAAAACCACAAATTAATATTATCTCTATTGTGTTATATTTTGTTTTGTTAAATATTTGCCAATTATGTTTTAATCTGAGCTAGATCGTTCTCTAGAGTTTTGTGTCTAAGAGACTATGAGTTTGAGACCAGTGCTTTAAAAAAAACCTAAATCAATAGCCAGGAAGCACCGGTCTGGGAATCTAGAATCTTGGCTCTGCTTCTTGTGTGTTGTGTGACATGCCCTGTCTCTGTGGCTTATTTTCCTTACCTATAAAATTCAAGGGATGGATGAACTAGATGACTTCTAGTCTTTCTAGGGATCTTGTAAAAAACATTCAATTTTCTAAAGTTCCTTCCTGCTCTGATACTTAGAACAGCCCTCTCTTTGCCTAGTGAATTCCTAGCCATCCTTTAGAGCCCAACTCAAATGCTACATCTGTAATGGAGCCTTCTCCTTTCCTGTGGATTTTATTCCTTTTCGAACTCTGCTTTTGACTCTCTGGACTTGCCTACCCTACATCAGATGTCTTCTTACTCTGAAATTTCCTTCATCCCTGTGGACTTCTCAGCCCTTCATCCTTTTCATTCTTTTCCTGCCTGTGGCCCCCTTCTTCAATTGGGAACTTCCATTTTGAGGAAAGATCTGACCATTCAACCTTTATTCCCTTCCAGGCTCTGCTTCAGACTTTGCCACCATGTCCTCATGTGTGTAGCTTTCCTCCCAGCTCCCCTTTCAGCCCCTTTTTATCTGTGGTTGTCTATGTGCTGCTCTGACTACTCACCTCCCTGGCTTTAAGTCCCAACTAAAATCCCACCTTCTACAGAAAATCTTATTCAATCTTTTGTAATTATAGTGCCCTCCCTCTGGTAATTTTTTCCTATTTATCTCATATAAAGCTTGCTTAGTATATATTTGTTGGCATATTGTCTCTCCGTGATTAGATTGTAAGCTTCTTGAAGGCAGGGACTGCCTTTTACCCTCTTTTTGTATGACCAGTGCTTTGCAGAGTGTTTGGCACATAGTAGGTGCTTAATAAACATTTATTGGTTGATTGTCATCTTTCCCTATTAGAGTATAAGTTCCTTAAAGGCAAGGGCTACTTTTCTTTTTACTTTTATCATAACCAGAACCTCAATGATTAGCATAGTTCCTGGCACCTTGTCTGTGGAAGAATCATTCTTATTCTTATAGGTTTTTGTCAACTCATTTTGACAAGCATTTATTAAGTAATACTATGTGCCATGCACTGTTCTGGGCACTGGGAATGACAAAATAAAAAAGCAAACAATCCATTCCACAAGGAGCTCATATTCTTCTAAGGGTGAGGAAACAACATAGATATTGATAATTAAAATATATTCATGTGTATATGTGTGTGTACCTATGTGAAGAGGCACACAAAATAGATAAAAAGAAATATTTTGGAGGGGAATAATAATAACTGAGAGAATCAAGAAGACCTCTTTTATCAAGTGGCAATTGACCTAGGTATTTACAGAAGGAAGGCTATCTAAGAGTCAAAAATAAGGAGGGATTGCATTCCAGGCATGAGAGACATCCTATACAAAGGTATGGAGGTGGTAGATGGAATTCCCTATAGATTTTTTGTGACAAACTTTTATCAGAAATGTATATTACCAATGTTATGCTTTACCAGTCCAAAAATTTTCTTTGAATCTCCATGTGTCTGGGGTACCCTAAAGACAGATATAAGCACACATGAACCCAGGTTAGATCCTGCAGGGTCAGGTTTCTCTCTCTAAATCTGTTCTCACTCTAGAATAATTCTCCAGGAAAATTTTTTTTTAAAAGGTTGAGGCTTATATCTAGGGTCTCTCCCAAATGTGAGTAACAGAGTTCCCTTTAGAAAAAGAAGAACAGTTATTGGTGGAATTGTGAACTGATCCAACCATTTTGGAGAGCAATTTGGAACTATGCCCAAAGGGCATAAAACTGTGCATACCCTTTGATCCAGCAATATTAAAAAAATGGCAAAAGAACCCATGTATACAAAAATATTTATAGCAGCTCTTTTTGTGGTGGCCAAGAATTAGAAATTGAGGGGCTGCCCATCAATTGGAGAAAGGCTGAACAAGATGTGGTATAGGAATGTAATGGAATGCTATTGTGGTATAAGAAATGATGAGCAGGCAGATTTCAGAAAATTCTGAAAAGTCTTGCATGAACTGATGCTGAATGAAGTGAGCAGAATCAGGAGAACATTGTTTACAATAATAGCAACATTGTGAAATGGCTAACTTTGATAGATTCAGCTCTTCTCAGCAATGTAAGAATTTATGACAATTCCAAAAGACTTATGATGGACAATGCTATACACATCCAGAGAAAGAACTATGAAGTCTGAATGCAGATCTAAGCAAACTATTTGATCTCTTTTTTCTTTTGTTATTTGTTTCTTCTTTCTTGTGGTTCCTCCCATTTGTTCTAATACTTATTTACAACTTGAGTAATATGAAAATATGTTTAATATAAATGTGTATGTAGAGCCTATATCTGATTGCATGCTGTCTTGGGGAGGGGTGGAAGAAAGGAAGGGGAAGAAAATTTAAAACTCAAAAGTTTATTTAAGTGAATGTTGAAATCTAAAAATATATAAATATTTTTTTAAAAAAGAAAAAGATGCACAAGTTATAGTAAGGAAATCAGGTATATGGCAGTTGTCTAGGGGGCCCAGTACATTGAGTTTGAAGCCTACCTCAGAAACCTACTCCCTGAATGTCCCTGGGTAAGTCACATCCTGAAGCAGCCTCAGCTTTTTCAACACATTTTTTGTGTATGTGGAAACAATAAAACTTACCTGGTAGTGAGGCAATAAGTATTGCTATAAATGAAACAGTATATGTAAAGTACTTTGCACATCATTATATATTATTGTAAACTATATAAATTCTATTATCATCGGCATCTTATTAATTATCATTGTTGTTATTTTCTCTATCACATAAACTGAATAAAATACAATAGATTCTATGTAAGAATGAACAAATACAAAAACTTAAAACATATAAATAGCCTGTTACACTAATATGCTTTCCTGGATGGTAAAGACAAATTTATGGGCTTTCTGAACAGATATTTCCCATTCACCTTGAACCTAAATTGTCAGATCAACTCTCAAGATTCCTATGCCTTTGCCAACTAGGACGTGATTTCTTTTAGTCCTCAGATGAAAGTTGTTCCTATCACTCTTCCTTGACTCCTCTGAGAAATTTGGCATTAAAGAATTCTTATCTCTCTAGATGGCTGATGCCCAAATCCCAAATTCAGGAACTCTCATCCCATGATATACTTTTAAATGTGGAAAACATTCTTTTTCATGTCTTTTTAATTAACAGCTTGTCATAAGAGAAGAAAATTAAAAGCAGGCAAAGGAGTCAACAATTGGGAAGTCTAAGAACTTCCAACCTTAGGCTATGGGCAAGCACATGATTCCCACAGCCATGGATGCTGATGATGGAGTGTGGGACAGAAATTCCCTCCCTGCACATCATTGCAATTTGTCTGGAAAGTGCTTGAGAAACATATAAAGAGACAGAAGCCTCACCCTCACAGACAATAGTTCATCATTCAAAGGCTAAGTTACTAGCCATCTCTGATGTAACCATAGTCACTAGGAGTTCATTATGTTCCACTAGAAAATCATTTGTCTTCCAATAAGGGGTATGTGGCTCATGTCCAACTCCATAGGAAACATCCTTTTCTGACAGATATCCATGTCCTGTAATCTTTTTTTTTGCATTTTGGAGAGGGAAGGCAGGGCAATTGGTGACTTGCCCAAGGTCACATGGCTAGTAAGTGTTAAGTGTCTGAGTTTGAATTTGAACTCACGTCCTCCTGACTCCAGGGTCAGTGCTATATTCACTGTGTCACCTAGCAGCCCCATATCATGTAATCTTAACAGGTGGACCAGGGGATCCATCAAATCAATGAAGGATTCCTCTCTTCATCCCTTATACATGTTCTCTTTATAAATATATTCCTTTTATTTGTGTAAAAGACTTTTATAATTTAAAAAATTGTCCTCCAAAATAACCCATTATTTCCTTTATTTGCTTAGGAACTTTTTACCCATCAATGGTTATAAAAGGTATAATCTTTTACTCTAATTTTTTTCAGTAAGACTTTATTTTTTACATCACGAATCCATTGTCATATAGAACTTTATATGCTCATCTATTATAAATTTTTTTTGCCAAATTGCTACCCAATTTTCTCAGCAGAATAATTTTTGCTGAAGATTCCTTCCCCAGTAATTTGTAATTTCCGTTATATAAAACATTAGTCTAGTATATTCTAGAATTTATAGAAATACGTAGCTCTTTGACCAATACTCATATGGCTAGTAAGTGGTGAGATCATGGAGGGCATTGAATGCCAGGATGAGGAATTTGAACTGACTTCTGTAGTAATGATTGCTATTTTTTTCCCCTGACAAGGGATTCAGTCCAACCATTGAGCACTAAGGGCCCTCTAAGGGCTCTGAGGCAGGAATGAACCCAAAAGAACAAGTTGCTTGTGGCCCCCAAGACAACCTGCCATCTTCTCAATTTTGCCAGTGTCTAGACCTACTTGAATTAATCTTGGGGAGTTGGCTGTGGAATTCCAAAACTTCTAGTCCAATGAAAAAAAATGTGTTGGGGATGAAATATCCAATTTGCTGAAAGGCCACTGGAGCCAACCTCTTACTCAGCCATTTCTGAATGCAAACATTACAGAAATGGGGACAGCAGGTTCAGGAGGGCTGAAGCAGGGTGGGATGTAAGTGGTTTTCCTAGAAACCTTTGGATGCCAAATGCTCCTTTAAAGGAATTGCTTCTGAGTTATACCTCCATGCCAAGGCTGTCTTCAAAAACACAGAATACAGCGATTCTGCTGACTTAACAACAGAAATCATTCTTTCTTACTTGAATATTAATGTTAAGCTACTTGCAGGAATTATCATCTGGTGAACTCAACTGTTATTTCCACAGTCTAATCATGACTTTTAAAAATCTACTTAAGGTTTCTCCTCAGAAGGTTTCAAAGCATACTATTTGGTCTCTTTTTTCTTTTGTTGTTTTGTTTCTTCAGTTCAACCAACTTTTGTTATTTCAAGTTGACAAACACAAACATTTACAAACATTTATCAAAATCTAATATGGATAAAGTCTTGTGCCTGACTCTAGCAATACAAAGATGAAAACAATGAAATAATGCCTGACCTATAACGCCTTATAATCTAGTAAGGGGAAATAAGAAGTATAAAATTTTATTTTACTTTCATTTCAGTTTCATTTAACATCTACCATAGCAGCCAGGTGGCTGGAATCAAGAAGACTCACCCTCATGAGTTCAAACCTTGCTTCAGGCACTTGCTAGCTGTATAACCCTGGGCAAGTCACTTAACCTTCCATGTTGCCTCAGTTTCCTCATCTGTAAAATGATCTGGAGAAGGAAATGACACACCACTCTAGTATCTTTGCTTAAAACAAAACAAAACACCAAATGCAGTCATGAGTCAACACCACCACCATGTATAAGGCCCTGACCACAGCATTTGGTATACAACAATGCAAAGGGGTACAGTTTCCTGTCCTCAATACCTTGCGCAGGAACAGATACAATCCCTGTCCTAGAGGCCTCATAGGACAATGAGTCATATGTGCAGTTCTTGAATTCAAATACATCTAACAAACATTTGTTAAGTTTCCATTATGTACAAGACCGTGTTTTTTTTTATTAGACCTATAAAGATGAAAAATAATCCAGTCCCAGTCCTCAGAAACTTAAACCTTAGAAGGGAAGACATTCAATTGAGTTGGCACATGTGTATTAAACATCTACTATATGTCAGAATCTGTGGTTGCAGCCAGGGAAGATGGAATAGTGTACAGTTTCTTTTCTTTTTTCTTTTTTGGAGGGCAATTGGGGTTAAGTGACTTGCCCAAAGTCGCAGTCTAGTTTTTGTGTTAAGTGTCTGAGGCCGGATTTGAACTCAGGTCCTTCTGACTCCAGGGCCAGTGTTCTATTCACTGCACCACCTAGCCATCCCTAGTGTACAGTTTCTGACTTCAAAGAACTTAAAGTCTAATGGGAGGGGTATATGACAATACAGGCATAAATTATAATGATACAAGGTAGAAAGTGATGGGGCAAAGGAAGATGAAAACCCAGATCTCCCTTCATTCTAGGAGTTTCCCTTTGTTGGTTGTCTCCAGTGTCTCCTGTATGGGGCTTCCTACACGGCTCTTGGCTCATTGTCTGCTCCATGTTGTCTGTGAGCCCCAGGGACTGTCTTTTACCTTTTTTGTATCCCCAGTGCTTAGCACAGTGCCTGATACATAGTGGGCCCTTCATAAATGCTTATTGACTAACTGACAATACTTGAGGAGGGAGAGATCACTTTCAGTAGGATAATGGGAGAAATAAGGGAAGATTAGAGAAGACTTCATGGAAGAAGTGGTATCTGAACTGCTGGTTCTTGAATAAAAAGGATTCAACAGGAGGAGATGAGGTTTTCCATTGCAGGCATTCTAGGTCTTTCAGACATGGGAGATAACTTGAGATAATGTTCAGGCAACATGATATCTAGCAATATTTTGTGCTCATCCTATATTTGTCCTACTATAACCCGTACTTTCCCTCCAAATTGGGCCTGACTGTACGAATTTGGTCAAGTTATTTAATCCTTTCTGGCTTGCCTCAACTGTAAAATATAAAAAAAACCCAATTCAACAACAGTAACAGCAGCAGCAGCAACACCACCCCCACTAGCAGCAGCAACAACAACTTATTTTCTAAGGTCCCTTCCATCTAGAAATTTATGCTGGTGTGATGCTTGTATTAAAGAATAAGTTCAGTTTATAATGGGTGTTATTTTTCAGTATGAAGTTTCTCCACCACCCCCTTTTAGAGAGGTTGCAAGATCATAAGTTCTAGAACTAAGAGGGACCTTAAGGATCATGGGATCCTTATGTTTCTGTCATTTTACAAATGAGGGAACAATGGCCTGAAAAGACAAAGTGATTTGCCTAAGGTCATTGAGCTAGTCAAGAGCAAAGCCAGGATTCTAGTTCTTGCACTCTGATTCCAAATGAACAATTCTTGTGTGATGCCAGGTGAATGTTTCCATGTAGTGTCTGAATAGGAATCTCAGGACAGATTGAGGTTTGTAGGGCTGATAGGGAATGCTGTCCAATCCTAGGATGCCATTCTGTTCTCAAACTCCTATTATGCCTACTAGGATTAGAATTTCCTCATACAGCCCCTATGCACATCATACGAAACAAATCAGCAGTTTAATCATGCTTTGTTTGGAGAAAGTTTGGGCTATAATCAAGGATTCTTAACCTGGAGTCCATAAATTTATTAATTTTTTCATAACTATTTCCACATACTTGTTTTCTTTTGTAATTTGATGCATTTTTAAAAATATATTTAAAGACATCATTCTGAGAAGGAGTCCATAGGCTTCACCAGACTGCCAGAGGATCTAGGACAAAAATAAGGGTAAGAACCAACCCTTAACCTAGATCAGGGATGTCAGCAGGCCTCAAGGTGGCAGCCCTTCACAGGATGGCTCAAAGAAGATTAAATATAATTGAGGAAATATTCCTTTTTCCCCTCTTTTTTGTCTTTATTAATTTGTTTACTTGTAGTTTACAAGATTCAGTTCCACAATCCCTTGACTTTCAAATTTTCTTCCTTTCCCTCTCTTCTCTCCCCACCCCCCACCATACAATTAAGTATAGGATCTGCAAATACTTTCACATTAGACATTAGTCAGGTTGTAAAGAATTGGGGAAATATTCTAAAAATAAGTAAAAATAAATAAATGAATAAAAAATAAGTAAAAATAAAATTTCTAAGTTAATGTGCAAATCACAGGGATCCTAATGTATAGCTTAGGGGTTCCTGTTTCTATGTGAGTTTGACACCCCTGGTCTAGATGATCCCTGAGGCCTATTATGCCTAATATCTAATGGTTCTTAGATTCCCTGAACTCATTAGCAAAGAACTGGAGCACCTCAGGCACTCAGTAAAGACAGTTCTGACTTGACATATCCATAGAGGTAATGTATGACTCATTATTCCCTGTCCACTCACTTCATATCCTCTTCCCCAAACCATTTTGTATGGCTACCACCGATCTGCCTAGGAAATGCTACAGTTTATAAGCATGGAGGGGCCAACCATGATGAAAAGAACCCATGGATTTGGAGTTGGAACTCTACCTTGGACGTTTAATAGCTGGGTGAACTTGGACAAAATCCTCTTTCAGCCACAGTTTTCTCATCTGTAAAATTGGGAGATTGGACCGGATGATCCCTAAAATCCTATTAGCTCCAAACCCCTGTGTTCCTTTGATCTGCAAAATGGAGATAATTCTTGCTTTGTCTATCCATTGTTGTGGAGATCAACTAAGCTAATGTATGAAAAGTACTTTGTAGACCTTTAGGCACATTAGAAATAAATACTGTTACTGTGGTTATTGTCAGAGGTATCAAGACATTATTTGATTTCAACACCATTTCTTAAGTACTTAGAATGTATAAAATATGCTACTTCATTCTGCAAATATAATGTGTATAATATATCTATATATACATATGCACACATACAATATAAAATATAATTGCTGTTCTTAATGAACTAATCTACTGGAGAAGCAAGGAGATGGGGAGACAGAATTCAATATTACAATCACTCACAACAGCCCTGTGAGATAGAAGATGTTGTTTATTCATTTTTCAATTGTGTCCAATTCTTTGTGACCCCATTTGAACTTTTCTTGGCAAAAATACTGGAGTGGCTTGCCATTTCCTTCTCCAGCTCATTTTCCAGATGAGGAAACTGAGGAAAACAGGGTTAAGTGACTTGTCCAGGGTCACACAGCTAGTAAGTGTCTGAGGTCAGATTTGAACTCAGGAAGATGAGTCTTCCTAGTTCTAGGCTTAATGTTCTATCCATTGCATCACCTAGCTTCCCTGTAAGATAAATAGTAAGTATATTATTACCACCACTTTAACAATGGGGAGTCAGATTCTGAGGCATTAAGTGACTTGTCCAAGGTCATACAATTAGTGTTAGGTCTTCTTACTCTAGTTCTTTATTCTTTTCATATGCCCCACTGTTGCTTATAAAGAAGTATGATACAGGGTATAATGCAGAAATACTAGATGCTGTGCTCTGAGGAAAATGAAGGAGAGGAGAGAACCTTTCTATTTAGGTGCCAGATTAGAAATGGGAGAGATTCAGGAATTCAGATTTCATCAATATGTTATGGCAGGGATAAAAGCCTCATCTATGGGGAATCAAAAGGCCTAGATACAAATGCTGGATCTGCTGCTAATCAGCCTTATGAGAAGATCCATCCTTCCCTGTGCTTTCTTCACAAGAGCCCCTTGAGGTAGGTGATTCTACTGGTTCTTGAATAAAAATGTTTTATTCTAAAGGTTATTCCCTTTACAGATGAAGAAATTCCCTTTCCAAACTTCCTTGTTTCTGTCCAAGGTACCACCATCTTTCTAGTCTCCCAGGTTTGTAGAGTCTCTGTCTGTCTCCCCTCCATACCTCCCCCTCTCTCTCTCTTCTTCTTTCTCTCTCCATCCCCCCACATCTCTGGGCATCTTCTCTTTTCTAACATATCTCAGACCAGACTCTTCTCCCTAGTCACATGGGTACCACCTTAATTCAGGCCCTCAGAATTCCTTGCCATACCTCCTAATTGATCTCCCTGCCTAAAATCTCCTTGACTTCAGTCCATCATACTTATGACAGACAAAATAATTTTCCTTCCAGAGAACATTATCCATGTGACTCCTTTAAGCAATCAGACACAGTGGCCTCCTGTTGCCTTAGGATAAAATAGGAACTCCTCTATTTGGCCCACGAACCCCTTCCCAGCCTGGAGCCAACCTATCTTTCCAGTATTAAACTCCCCACTCCTGCATTCGGTAATCCATGCACTGTTCTTTCTCACCAAGGACACCCCATCTCCCTTCTCTAACTGTCACCATCTGGATCATACTCTTTCCTCACCTCTAGTAAGAATCTCCTTTCCTTTAAGATGTAGTTCAGATACTACATTCTGCACAAAGGTTTTCATGACCCTGGTGGCTGCTAGTATCTTCTCTGACTCTGTCTCTCTCTCTGTCTCCCTGTCAGTGGCTCTCTGTTTCTGTTTCTGTCTTTCTCCCTCCACACACATATATTTTATACACACACACACACACACACACACACACACACACACACACACACACAGAGGTAATTAAAGAAGAGACAACTCCAGTACTACTCTCCTTGATCCTGGTAGCTATTGGAGTCTTCCCCCTCTAACCAGCTTATATTTAACTAGCTTGTATTTGTTTTACTTATTCATTCTTGCTATGTTTTTATTCTATATACTTATATACTATTTATAGAATATGAATATAGAATATAATACTGTATAGAATATACTCATATTCTATTTTATCTTTTCCATTAAAATCTAGTGCCAAACGACTGGGGAGTGTTTCATTCTTTCTATCCTGGGTTTAGCACAGTTCTTGGCACATAGTAGTTGCTTACTAATGCTTCTTGGTTGATTGTTTGATTAAGTGATCGATAACAGAACCAGGAAGAAACTTCTGCAATCATCTAGTTTGATTGTTCATTTTACAGATGGGGAAATGGAAACTCTGAAAGATGAAATTATTTCCCTAATGTCATTAAATGGTAGAATTTGAACTCAGGCCCATGGACTTCAGATCCAGTGATATTTCTACAGCACAACCCTTTGGTGACTGAGCAGGCCACCTTAGAAAGGAGGCCATGTCCTACCTTGGCTCCCTGGTGTGGAAAACAAAATGATTAATAAAGCAAAGTTCGTTCAGCTCATTCAGAACAATTAATGTAGCCTACCTCAAATGCCAAAGTAAGCAGTAATTCTCTGGAAAAAATAATTACTTTCCCCTTGGCTCCCACACAAATTAGTCAAATCAACAATTCTCTGTTACAATTTATTTAAAATGGGAACTGGGAAGGTTGTCTCTTCTTTAATTATCTTAGCCTTATCAGCATTTCCTCTGTCAGTGGGATCATAGCCTCAAGAGCTGCTTTGAACCTTGGAAATCAGATCATCCAAATCCTTCATTTTAAATATGTCAAAACAAATTGAGGACCAGAGAGGGTAAGCACATTGCACAAGGTCACAGAGCTACTAAGTCACAGGTTCATGGATTTTCAAAATCCTAGAATTTAGAACTGGTAGGAACTTTGGAGTTCCAACCCAATCCTAGTAAAATCTCAGCTCAGATCCCATCTTGTTTAAGAAGTCTTTCCCTCAGTCTCCCTCAATGCTAGTCTGCTTCCCCTGAGATTGTCTCTAATTTATTCTGTGTGTATCTTATTTGCACAGTTGTTTGCATGTTATTTCCCCCTTTAACTTGTGATCTCCTGGAGGGCAAGGATTGCTTTTGCCTGTCTTTATATCCCCAGGTCTTAGGATAGTGCCTGACACATAGTAGGTGCTTAATAAAAGCTTCTTGACCTGACCACAGTCCCTTCATTAAATAAACAAGGAAACTAAGACTTACAGAGGTTGAACAGCTTGTCTGAGGAGACATAGCTAACAAACCTCAAGGCAAGATTTTAATTCAGGTGTTTGGATTTCATTTTTGGTCTTTTTTCTATACATCACACTGCTCCTACCTCTGTGAGAGGCTCTCAGTGTTTGTAGTGCTGACTCAGTGATTAGGTGCTGGCTTGGGATATTTGTTATGTAAAGTACTTTCTCATGTTCTTTGGTTCAGGTCCATCTCTTGACACTTCATAGCTGTGTGACCTTGGTCAAGTCATTCAATATCTCTGAACTTCAGGAAACTTCCTAAGATTTAGGATTGTGATTTGTGATGCTGGAGGAAGGTCCTACATGAAAGAAATCAGAGATTTTATCTCTCTCTTTGTCTATCTTTATCATCTTATTTCTCCCTCTCTCTATGGTCTATTTCTATTCATCCATCTATCCGTTCATCCATCCATCTATACATCCATTTGTCTTTCCACCTCTCTCTCTCTTTCTCTCTCTCTCTCTCTCTCTCTCTCTCTCTCTCTCTCTCTCTCTCTGCCTGTCTATCTACATATATGCACATATAATACATGTGAGGTATATGCATATTAACTATAGGTATGTATGTGTAGGCACGTACACATAGATACAGCACTGCAGTTTATAAAGCACTTTCACACTCATTAATACAAGAGGTTGTTTCTGGGTTATTTGAATAAATCAAGTGAAGATAGTTTGCTTTTAGATTTTTGCATCACTGAATGTTGACCATGTGTAGCTTCCGTGTTGAGAGATTGCCTGAGCCCGGAGGGGTCTCACTTCAGAATAAGTAATAAGTCATGACAATCATATTTACCATCCCAGGCAATAGGGACTTTTCATGAATTTAGAGAGGTTTTTGAGATGCTGGAAATCATTTGGAAAGCACAGATTCCTGGAATCAAAGGTTTAACCATTCAGGGACAGGGTTGCTCAGGTTCTTTTGCCCAGCAACACATTCCTTTCCAAGCTCTGAAGTGACCAATACCCGATTCCGTTTTTATGGTTCAGATTATAAGATACAAACTCTGTTGAAAATCTAGCAGACAAAATGATATTTAGGCAAATAATGGAGTAGAAGGGACCTTAGAACCTACCAACTGATTGACAAACATTTAATGAGGGAGTTAGCTAGCTAGGCAGTGTAGGGGATAGTGTGATGGACCTGGAGGTAGGAAGATGAGTTCAAATCCTGCCTTGGGCATTTACTAAACTATTTCAGCCTTAGTTTTCTTCTCTAAAAAGTGGGAATAACACTAATAATAGCACTTACCTCACCTGGTTGTTGTGAGAATCAAATGAGGAGTTGTGTGTAAAGCACTTTACGAACTGTGTAAATGTTGTGGTTATCATTATTTTCTGGGAAATATGCACTATGTGTCTGGCATTGCATTAGAACTAAAAAGAAAAAGGCAAAAACAGCAATCCCTCCACTCAAGGAGGTTACATTTTATGTAGAGTATACATGTCCATAGATAAATACAGGTTACACACATCTATATACACATGTACATAGACTCATGTATGTGTTTACATATACACATGTGTTTATATGATACGTGTTGGTTAGATGTGTACATTCAGAGATTTGGGCATACTGTTAATTTATGTACACAAATGAATATACAATGCTTTGAGGGTGGGAGTGAATAAGATTGAAGTCCTCTTGAAGAAGAATTTGAGCTGAGCCTTGAAGTAATCTGATGATGTCAGAGCTAAAATATTACCCTGACTATTAGAGCTGGCAGAGACCTTAGAACTTTGAACATGGAATATTAGAACTAGAAAGGTCTTGATTTCATAGACTAACCATTTTGAAAGGGTCCTTAGAGCTCACCCATGTGCCATCCTCAGTTTATAAATGAGTAAACTGAGATGCAGAGAAAGCAAATACCTTGTTCAAAGGAACAATATTAGTGACAAATCTATTACCCAAGTCCAATTCTCCTTTCTCTCAACCAACCCAGTATTATTTCTATGACTTCACTAAGCAATTTATATGCCCGTAAATCCCCAATATTAAAATTAATAGGCTATAGTCGTTATGAAAGGTAGTTTGTGGCTATAATTTTTGCTTTGGGCTGAATCTGATTTGTGTCAGAAGCAGCTGTATGTGGTTGGAATAATGGTTGCCCTTTAATAAAAATCCCTTCTACAGACAATCAAAAATACTTCAGGATGCCTTAATGGTTGCTCTTGTTTTATTGGAGGGTTTGCTAGGGTGGGGAGAAGCGCACAGTTTTTCCTTCATTTATGAGGCTTAAGTCTAGAGATCCCCATGAATAGAGAAATCATGAATATTTCTTCCCAACATAAAATGCTTCAAATAATTTTCTGCCTTTCCTTTCAGAATTTTTCATTTTTGAATGCTCTTTCATTGGGTATTAGTCTTATTATATCTTACACAACATGATTCTACTGAGTGGAAGTTTCTTTCCTCTTTGCTGGCTATGCCAAACTGTTGATCTTAAACTGCTTATTGTACTGAGGCCATCAGGAAGCTACTTCAATGGCCTGAACCTTAGTCTCCTGAGCCAATCAAATCTTGAAAATAATTTCAAAACATCTTAGGGAGAAAACTATTCAGCCTGTATCCCCTGTGAAACCTTCCCTGATCTCTCCAGCTAGAAATATGTCCTCCCTCTTTAAGTCTTTCATTCTCCTCTGTTTAACCTTTCCTATATGCTTGTATGGTATGTAAGTCAGCAGACCTGTGTTCAAACCCTGGCTCTGATGGGTTTTTAGTTGTGCCATTATAAGTAAGTTTTTCAATTTCTATGAGCCTCAGTTCCCTCATCTGTAAAATGGGGACCATACATATTCATCACCTACCTCCCAAGGTTGTTGGGAGGAAAGCTTTGTGTAAAGTTATTGAAATGTGTTTTTAAATTTTTAAATAAATTTATTTACCTTTAGTTTACAACATTCATTTCCACAATCCCTTGAGTTCTAAATCCCTCTCCCCCCACCACCCCCGCCAGCATGGCAGCATGCAATCTGATATAGGTTAACATTAGTCAAGTTTTAAAGAAGAATTATAACCAAAGGAGTGAAACAATGAGAAAGGAGTGAAACAAAACAAAAGAGAGAGAGCAAGTACTTTGCTTCAATCTGCATTCAGATTCTGCAATTCTTTCTCTGGAGGTGGATATCTCTTTCCATCCTGAGTCTTTTGGAGTTGTCTTATAGCATTGCATTGCGGAGAGGAGCCCAGTCTATCAAAGTTAGTCATCGCAGATACAATGTATCTGTAATTGAGTATAATGTTCTCCTGGTTCTGCTCTACTAACTCAGCATCAGTTTATATAAATCTCTCCAGGTTGTTATGAAGTCTGTCTGCTCCTCATTTCTTATAGCACAATAGTATTCTAATACACTCATATACCACAACTTGTTTAGCCATTCTCCAATTGATGGGCATCCCCTTGATTTCCAATTCTTTGCCACCACAAAAGAGCTGCTATAAATACTTTTATACATATGGATCCTCCTACCACTTGTATGATCTCTTTGGGATACAGCCCTAGAAATGGTATTGCTGGGTCAAAGAGTGTGCACATTTTTATAGCCCCTTGGGATTAGTTCCAAACTGCTCTGTAGAATGGTTGGATCAGTTCACAACTCCACCAATAATGCAGTAGTGTTCTAATTTTCCCACATTTATCATTTTCCTATTTTGTCATGTTAGCCAATTTGAACAGTGATATGTGGTATCTCAGAGTTGTTTTGACTTGCATTTCTCTAATCAATAATGATTTAGAGCATTTTTTCATATGCTTATAGATATCTTTAATTTCTTCCTCTAAAAACTGCTCATTCATATCCTTTGACCATTTATCAATTGGGGAATGACTTGGATTCTTATAGATTTGACTCAATTTTCTGTATATTTTAGAAATGAGGGCTTTATCAGAGACACTGGTTGTAAAAATTCTTTCCCAATTTTCCAATTTCCTCCTAATCTTGGTTACATTGGCTTTGTTTGTGCAAAACCTTTTTAATTTAATGTAATCAAAATTTTCCATTTGGCATTTTATAATGCTCTCTGTCTCTTGTTTGGTTGTAAATTCTTCCCTTCTCCATAAATCTGACAGGTAAACTATTCATTGCTCTCCCAGATTATTTATAGTATCATTCTTTATATCTAAATCATGAACCCATTTAGACTTTATTTTGGTATATGATGTAAGATATTGGTCTCTGCCCAGTTTCTGTCATGTTATATTCTAGTTTTCCCAGCAGTTTTTGTCAAATAGTGAGTTCTTATCCCCAAAACTGGGGTCTTTGGGTTTATCAAACAGTAGATTACTATAGTCATTGACTGCTGTGTCTTGTGTACCTAATCTATTCCACTGATCTACTACTCTGTTTCTCATCCAGTACCGAGTAGTTTTGATGACTGCTGCTTTATAATACAGATTAAAATCTTGTATGGGTAGGCCACCTTTCCTAGCATTTCTTTTCATTAATTCCCTTAATATTCTGGACATTTTATTATTCCAAATGAATTTTGTTACTATTTTTTCTAGGTCTATAAAATACATTTTTGGTAAATTGATTGGTATGGCACTAAATATGTAATTTAATTTAGGTAAAATTGTCATTTTTATTATATTAGCTCCACCCAGCCATGAGCAATTGATGTTCTTCCAGTTAGTTAGATCTGACTTTATTTGTGTGAAAAGCGTTTTGTAATTGTGTTTATATAGGTCTTGGGTTTGTTTTGGCAGGTAGATTCCCAAATATTTTATAATGTCTACAGTAACTTTAAATGGAATTTCTCTATCTCTTGTTGTTGGATTTCGTTAGAAATATATAGGAATGCTGAGGATTTATGTGGGTTTATTTTATATCCTGCAACTATGCCAGATTTATTTATTGTCTCAAGTAGTTTTTTACTGGATTCTCTAGGATTCTCTAAATATATCATCATATCATCTGCAAAGAGTGATAGCTTAGTCTCTTTTTTGCCTAATTTGATTCCTTCAATTTCTTTTTCTTCTCTTATTGCTACTGCTAACATTTCTAGTACCAGATTGAATAAGAGGGGTGATAGTGGACATCCTTGTTTCCCCTTGATCTTACTGGAAATGCTTCTAGCTTATCCCTATTACATATAATACTTGCTGATGGTTTTAGATAGATGCTACTTATTATTTTAAGGAAGACTCCATTCATTCCTATACTTTTTAGTGTTTTTAATAGGAATGGGTGTTGTATTTTCTCAAAAGCCCTTTCTGCATCTATTGAAATAATCATATGGTTTCTGCTAGTCTCGTTGTTGATATGATCAATTATACTGATAAATTTCCTAATATTGAACCATCCTTGCATTCCTGGAATAAATTCTACCTCATCAAAGTGTATTATTCTCATGATAAGTTGCTGCAGTTTTTTGCTAATGCTTTTTAAAAAAACTAGTATTATTTATGCTACCCACAACCTAACAGAGGTGATGAAGTGAGGGTGCAGATTGTGACATACATTTTTCAGACTTGGCCAATCTGGAAATTTGTTTTTCTTGACTATATGTATTTGTTATGAGGGTTTTCTTTTTTCTTTCCTTTATTTTTTCAATGTTTGGGAGAAGGAGGAAGAGGAGAAAACAGATTTGGATTGATCGAAGAATAAATGAATGAACCCATTCATGAAAAAAACAATTATTTGTGTCCATCTTGGTTCCTTATAAGACTGTAAACTCCATGAAGATAAAGAATATATCTTATCTGAACTTCGTATCAATCCTACCACTTAATGCAGTATTGCTTAGTAGACACTTATTAAATATTAGTTGAAATCACTGTGGCTATATGGTAGGTTGAGCTTTTGTTTGACGCAAGTGGATTTCATTGCTGGCCTTGAGACCTCTTGAAATCAATCAGTAAACATGTATTAAGTGCCTACTATGTGCCAAGCACTATGTTAAGCACACTAGAGTTGGCAAACACAAATGATGTTGGCAAGAATCCTGTGCCATTTACCTTATGCGACCTTGGAAATTCTTCTCTCCAGTCTCAATTTCCTTAACTGTAATATAAAGGGGTTGGACTGATCCTTCCAACTCTAAACCTTAGCATATTCAACTCAGTATCCAGAACCTCAGGGTCTTTTTGTATTAGCTGTGAAGTTGGGCCTGCCTCTAAAACCTTTCCAGATTAAACGCTAAATCCCCTTTAAACCCTAACTTTTCTACCCACTCTCCAAGCTTCCCAGCACCAAGCATGGGGTCAGGTAAGTATATGATGGGAAAAAAAGGTTTACAAGGTGGAATCAAAGGTGCCTTTTGCCTTTCAAGCACACCTGTGGAGGGCATGAGTCAGAGAAAGCCCAAATAGCTCACAAAGCCAGCTACCAGTGGTTACCATAGTAATTGGAACATCCCGGTAATCCTTCTCCTTCCCTGATGGAGCCTCAGTGACCTCCTGAATTGGAATTTTACAGGTATTAAGGCCACCTCCCATTGGTAGCTCTTTGATCACATGCATGGTACATGGTGCTAAAGGGTTTGCATAGAATTGAAATGCAGACCTGAAGAGGATGAAGCCATGGGATCTAGAAGGGGCTTTCATCAGCATGCTGCTAGCATCTGTACCCCAGTTCTCAGGTACATAGGCCAAACCTGTTGGTTCTTCCATTTTTCATTCCTCTCTATTAGTGAGACTGGGATGTCCAAACCTGCTGAGGAAGTCTACAGAGTTTGACATCGGGATTTTATCAATCCAAGTTTTGGAAGGGCCACTGAGCTTAGAGTCAGTAGATCTGGGTGGGACCGTCACTCTGCTACAATGAGTTCTGTGAATCAGTTGCCTTCTGTGGTCCTTAACTTCTTCATCCGTAAATTGGGGCTAATACCCCTCCAACCCCCATCCCTTCTCTCTCATAGGGTGCTAGTGAGGGAGCAGATAAAATAAGGACTGTGATAGCTTTTATAAACTGCTACCCAGTATAGCATGAGATGTTATAGAGATGCAAACCTTTATACCTGAACTGCAGAGATGATATTTTTATATCCAGACACTAACAAACAATGTGATGACAGAGAGGTAGCATGGAAACCCCAATAGAAACAAGTCTTGGAGTCAGCAAGGCTGGATCCAAGTCCTACCTGTGGGACTCTGGACAAAGTAACCTCTTGATGCCCCCAGACCATTGACTAAAATTTATTATTTGCAGATCAGGGGCCCATCTACACTGGTAGAGGGAGTTCCCAAAGTGGACATTCACTATTCTAACAAAAACATAGTTCTGGGCCAAAAGGAAAAAGGGCAAAATTAAAAATGAACAATTACTTAGAGGGAGTTCCCAAATCGGGCATTGCCTATTCTAACAAAATCATAGGTCTGGGCCAAAAGGAAAAGAGGGCAAAAATAAAAATGAATACTAAAAAGAAACTATGGGAAGGAAGGAGCTTGTGTGGACATAGCAGCACCCAAATAGGTCTGGTAGAGGAAAACAAGGTCAGAGTTGGAAACACGAGGGCTCCCATCCTGGCTTTGATACAAGTGGTACAGCTGTGGGCAAGTTCCTTAAACTCTCAGGCTCAGTTTCTTCACTGTGAAGGGATATAATAATCCTGGCATTGTGTACTTGAAAGGGAAGCTGTGAGGAAGATGGGAACTATGGCCTGAAGATGTTTCCATTACCTCTAAACTGAAATATCTTGGTCTTTAGGTAGCTAGATAGTGAAGGTAGGTGGGTGGTCCTGGAGTCAGGAAGATCTGAGTACATATCTGGCCTCAGAAAGCTGTGTGACCCTGCGCTAGTCACTTAACCTCTGTCTGCCTCAGTTTCCTCACTTGTAGAGATAATAACAGCAGCAGCCTTGAAGGACTGTTGTGAGGAGCAAATGAGATAATATTTGTAAAGTTCCTGACATGTAATAGGTGCGATATAAATGCTTATTCCTTTCTTTTCCCTTGAGGAAGGAATCCCAAAACTTTAGCTAGGAAAGTGGAAAGATGGTCCCCATCTGTGGCACTATATCCTTTTTACAGAATGCCATGGATCACATCTCATAGCTTATGTGTTATTGAGAGAAGAATAAATTTTTAGAACCCAAAAAATCTCAGGACTTGAAGAGATAACAGAGATCGCCAAGTCAAATATCTAACTGAAGAATGAATACCTTCTATAATATTCACATTACCTATAAGACAAACTTAAAAGATCTTAGCCTGGATTCAATGAACCTTTTACATACCATTTTCTTTCTTTGATTTTCAAAAATGTTATTGGTCCATTTTTTAGAACACTTTCATTTCCCTACATAGCCTCCCCCGCCAACCCAGAAGAATATTTGTAATAACAAAGAATGAAAAATAAAGAAGAGCAGTTCAGAAAAACTAAGCAACATATCCACTACCAAAGTTATGCGAAAACAGGAGAGAGTTTCATTTTCATCTCTCTCTTTGGGGCCAAATTTGGTCATCATATTACAGGGGATTCAGTATTGTTGCCCTTTCTCTTTGCATTTCTGTAGTCACTTTGTATATTGTTTTCCTGCTCCTTTTATTTCACTTTACATCAGTTCACACAAGACTTCCTATACTTCTTGGGTTTTTTCATATTCCTTGCTTCTTATGGCACATTAGTATTCCATTTTCATGTACCATAATTTATTTAGCCATGTCTTAGGTAATGGACATCTACTATTGATTCTGGTTCTTTGTTACTCCAAACAATTCAGACTCATTCTCAAAGTACTCAGCTTTATGTATTCATTCTAGCCTAACCAGACCATTAGCTCTTCCTTGATTTCTTTCTCCTCCTTCCTACCTCCATATATTTATGCAGATGCTCACCTCTATTCTTGGAACACAATCATTCCAAAGAGTTGTTTGTCAAACTCCTTTTCAAGGTCTACTCAAGTGCGTCCTCCTCTGTGAAGCTTTGTTTAATTCCCCCTAGCTAAAATGATTCCCACCTCCCTTAGTTTCTTATAAAATTTTGTTTTAGTCTCTCCTTTACTCTTCTCACATTCTATCTTGTACATATCAATGTGCGTCATATCATAATGATTAGATTTTAATCTCCTTGAGGTAAGGACTATGTCATTTTTCAACTTTGCCTACCCAAGGCCTTATGTGTGCATGCATGTATCTATATATGTGTATATATGTATGTATATATAAGTATATGCATATATATACAGACATGTACATATATATGTATATTATATATGTATAAATCAAAGATGATCATACGTCCCTCATGTCTTAGTAGATTGTCTTAATGACTTACTGGGTCCATAAGATTCATTACATGATGACTAGAGGTGATGAGACTCCACATACCTAGCAAGACTGGTCCTCAAACAATAAACATACTTTGTATTACTAGAACCAGATTTAAAGTCGTTCTGGCTTCATATGAAGTGCTAGAACTTAGATATGTTTGTTGAATTTAATTCAGCGTCTCTTAGAAATGATTATTCTACCTCTGTTTGAACACCTTCATTGATGAGGATATCACAACCCTCAGAGCAAACCATTCTATCACTATTAGTAAATCTTTCCTTTTATTGAACCAAAATATGCCATCTTTTCTTCTCTCTGAGGATCTAGTTCTGCCTTCTGGGGCCAAGAAGGACAGATCTAATTCATTTTCCACTTGAAAGAATTTTGAATACTTGAAGATATTTCTCATATCCTCCCACCCCCCAAATCTTCTACAGGCTAAACATTTTCATTTCCTGTTGTTGTTCAGTCGTTTCAGTCATGTCTGACTCTTTGTGACCTTATTTGGGGTTTTCTTGGCAAGGATACTGGAATGACTTGCCATTTCCTTTGCCAGTTGATTTTATAGATGAAGAAACTGAGGCAAATAGAGGTAAGTGACTTGCCCAGGATCAGACAGCTAGTAAGTGACTGAGGCTGAATATGAACTCAGGAAGATGAGTCTTCTGACTCTAGACCCAGGGCACTATTCACTGAGCCAGAAAGCACATAGTTTTCTAACCCTAATGTTAGAAAATAATCCTATAGTTGGGTGGCTATGTCCCCAGCTATAAGATGTAGAGTTTGCATTAGATGACACCACCTAAGCTTTTCATTTCCTGTCTTTCAAAATGCTAGTTTGATTATTTTTCAGTTTATGAAAACTATTTTAGGGTTTAAGCTGCTGTTTGGATTAGGCTTATTACTTTGTAGTTTACAGATTTTTCTGACTAAAGAAGTCTTATCTACAGTAAAGCAATGACAACCACTTTGAAGAGAAGAGCAAAGGATCTGGAGTCAAAAGATCTGGGTTCCAATCTTGGCTCGTCTACTTAACAGCAGTGTGATTCTGGCCATTTGCTCTTACGGGGCCTCTCTATAAAATGAAGGATTTGGACTGGATAATCTCTAAGTCTACCTCCACTCTAAATCCTATGATCCTGTTCAGTTTAAACCTGTTCCTTAATCTGATGTTGCATATTGAGCATAGACATTTGGCAGGAGTTCTGGAGTGAGAACAAAGTTTGATAGGAAGATGCTAAATTATGATCCAGGGCTATGTCATTGTTGTAGAATTGAAAGATTCCTGGCCTGGAAGTCAGGCCACCTACTTTTAGCTCTGCTGCTAACTGGGCATTTGCTCTTGGACAGCTGACTTTTCCTCACTCAGTGTCATGCTCTGTAACATCAGATGATTAGAGTAGATGAACATCCCTAAGTCCAAAGTACCTTCCAGCTCAGATATTGTATGTTCTCTGTGCTAAGGTCCTATCTAGTCCAGGCATTCAAAATTCTATACTTCCTTGAAGATGAGCCCTCCTATGTTCTGAACCTCTAAGACCTCTTCCAGCTCTGGTAGTCTGCTATACTGCAGTAATGTAGTGACTCTTATGATGGAGAAACAGTTAGTATACATTGACAAGAACACTGGGGAAAACATTTGGAATTCAGTCTTCTGGCATTAAATATGTGTGTGAACTTGGGCAAGTCACTTCCCTTCCTATGGACCTTAGTTTCCCCATAGTATGAGAATCCTTGAACTACCTACCTCATGGTGATGGTGAGGGTGGGGGTGGGGGGGTTGAAGGAAGAACTTTATAAACCTTGAAGTACCAGAGAAATGGGGTCATTATTATATTTTCCTTTTCATCAGTGAAGCTAGGTTTGTATCGATGACTTTAAATAAACCCTGTGCATTGGTTAAAAGGATCCAAGAGGGGAAAATTACAGAGTTGTCTTCTCTGGCTTTGGATTCCAATCAAAGTAACAGCTTCCTTAGGGAATTATCCATTAAGATGAAAGTTGACACGTCCATGAACAAAAGCCAGCTTCTTGGGAACAGGCCTGTTTCTTTCTTTTCCCACCCAGAAAGAGAGTTCTGAAGAGCTCCTCCCACTCATAGAGTGATAAATTTAAAGTCAAATGGGACCTCCTTAGTTCTATTCACTCCAACCTACTTATTTCACAGATGAGGAAACTAAGGCCAAGAAATGTTGAATGACTTGCCAGGATGACACAGCAAATATGTATCTGAGGTAGCCTTTGAACCTAGGTCTTCTTGACTCTGACCACAAGGTTCAGGCCCCCACACTGTACTGCTTTCTTTGTTCAAAAATGGTTGAATATTTTTGCTGCTAAAACTGCATGCTGTGGTCTCGACATGACTGGGGCAAGCAATTTAAGCTCAAGATTTTTTTTTTAATTGTAGCATGGCATAGTAGAAAGAATGTTGGATTTGTAGTCAAAGGACATGAATTAAGATCCTGGCTCTGATTTAGGAGCCACACAGGGGTTTGAATCAATTTCTCAATTCAACAAACATTTCATGTTATTGCATTATAGATTTAGTGCTGAAAGAGATTAGTCATTGAGTCCAACCCCATCCTTTTGAAAATGAAAAACTGAAGTCTTGTTCAAGGTCATGCATGCAGATGGTGGAGGAATGGAGATCTGAATTCCATATCCTCTGACTCTAAAACAGTGCACTTTTAAAATAATTTTGTTATATTTGATCACCAATTAACAAGAATCCCTTCTTTTCTTCCTCCCTTTTCTTTCTTTCCTGTTTGCACTGGAAAAAAAGGGGGGCGGAACCCAACCTTGCTACAAATATGGATGTTCAAACAAAACACATGCTAGGAATTGGTCATGTCCAAAAATGCATATCTTAGCCAGAATATTGAGTTTGTCACTTCTTGGTCAGAAAGTGGGCAGTGTGTTTCATCACTGGTCTTTTAAAATCATTGTTGGTTATTGCATTGATTAATTAGAGTGCTTATGTTGTTGGCCTTTTACAGTGTTGTTATTGAGTAAATTGTTCTCTTTATTCTTCTCACTTCTTTCTGCAACCATTTATTAGTCTATTAGACTGGGGGCTCTTTGATAGCATAGACTTTTTTGGCCTTTTTTATTTTCCCAGAACTTAGCACAGTGTGTCACACATAGTAGACACTTAATAAATGCTAGATAATTGAATGACTGACATTAAGGTCTTCCTGAATTTCTTCAAAACCATCCTTTTTATCCTCTTATGACACAATTGTATTACATTACATTACATTTTTTTTTTTACCATGATTTGTTCAACCATTACCCAATCGATAGTTTCCAGTTCTTTGGCTCTACAAAAAGAGCTACTATCAGTGTTCTTCTATACATGGATATGTCTCTTTCTTTGATCTCTTTGGGGGAATTCCCCTACTAGTGGTATCACTGAATCACAGGCTAAGTACAGTTTAATTACTTTTGGGGGCTTGGTTCCAAATTGTTTTTTGGTGTGGCTGAGCCAATTCACAGTTCCACCAATGGTGCATTAATGTGCTTATTTTCCCACAAAACTTCCAACATTTATTATTTTGCTTTTTTTCTTAACCTTGCTAATCTGATGGATGTGAGATGAAATTTCTTAACTGCTTTAATTTCATTTTCTCTATAAATGTTTTTGATAGCTTGGACAGCTTCCTTTGAGAACTTCTTGTTTTTAATCCTTTGGCCATTTATTAATTAGGGAATAGTGCTTAGTTTTACAAATTTGAAACAATTCCTTATATATCTTGAGAATAAGACTTTTATCAAGGAAATGTGATATTAATACCTTTTTTGCAAGTTATTTCCATTTTCATTTTATCTGTATTGATTTTGTTTGTACAAATTTAATATATTAAATATTATATATATAATATATGTGATATATATATAACGTATAATATAACATTATATATATAAAATCAAAGTTTTTGATTTTATTTTATTTTTCTGTCTCTCTGTCCTTTATTTGGTCATGAACTCTCCCCATATCTATAAATTCCAAAATAAGTTTCTTCCTTGTTCCTCTGTTTTTTTATGCTATGACTTTTAAATGAAGTCATGTGTGCTTTTGAACTAATTTTGGTTTATAGTTAGAGGTTTTGGTATAAAACTAATTTCTATGGCTGTCATTCCAGTCTTACCAGCAGTTTTTTCAAATAGTCTTTATTTCAGGAGTTGGAGTCTTTGGGTTTATTGAAGACTAGATTATTAGGTACATTTGCTTTGGTATATTGCATTCCTAATCTGTTCCACTGATTGACCTCTCTACTTTTTGAACCAAGACCAAATCATTTTGATGATTACTGTTTCATTGCATAATTTGAGAGCTGGTATTGCCAAACCCTCTTCCCATTTATTTTAATTATTTCTCTTGAGATTCTTGACCTTTTTTTTCTCTAGATGAATTTTGTTGCTATCATTTTGTAACTTTAAAAGTAATCCTTTGATAATTTGATTGGTAAAGCACTGAATAAGTAAATTAATTTAGATGGTTCTGACATTTCATTATATTGGTTTTGCAGTTCTATTTATGTAGTTGCTGTGTATGACTATACAGGTCCAGTGTACTTCCCACTTTATCATACTACCTACAGTTTTTCTGCATCTATTTCCTATTTTTAAATTAAAGGAAGTTGGAATAGATAATCTCTAAGGGTATTTTGGCTGGAAATCCTGTGATCTTATGAATCCTGGCGTTGCTACTTCTTAGCTCCCTGTCTTTAGAAAAGACAATTCTCCTCCACAAGGCTTAGTTTCTGAGCTATAAAATGAAGAGTTTGCATTAGATAATCCCCAAGATCCCTTTCAGCTCCAAAACAATGATGTTATGACCTTTGATCTATGTCAACACCCTCCAACCTGGCCTCCCTGCCTCCAGTGTCTCTGTCAATCTTTTCTGCACATAATATCATCCTCCTAAACCCCAGCTCTTACTGTTTCCCTGCTCTTCTCCTCAACTTTCTGTGGTTCCCTTTATTACCTGAAGAGACTATGTAGTCTAATAAAAGGAGTGCTTGACTTGGGGTCAGAAGATCTGGTTCATGTCTAAATTCTTCTAGGTACTACTTTAATTACCAATTTTACAGAAATCAGAATATTCAGGCTGAAAGAGCATTAGAAGTTATCTAATGCTTTTGTTTTACAGAAGAGGAAACTGAGGACCAGAGAGGTTAGTTGGCTTGCCCAGGGTTACCCAGCTAGCAAGGATAGGTGATTGTGAGGAAAGTTATTTAAAGCCCTAATTCAATTTAAGAGTACATGAGCTTTACTTAACTCCAAGAGCTGTTTTGGGGAGAGTACTTGGTAAACAATATTAAAGTACTATGGTAATGCAAATTTCATGTTTGCTGATGACCTTAGGGATCTTGTAGACCAAGATTTCGAAACTTTTTTTTCATCATGGACTTCTTTGGCAGTCTAGTGAAGTCTATGATCCCTTCTCAGAATAATATTTTTAAAAGCATAAAATAAAATTTGCAGGGTTAGAAAAGAAAACAATTTCATTGAAATACAGTTATCAGCATAGGTTTTTGTTTTTGTTTCTGACAATCCAAGTTCATATCTTTTTACAGAGGCTTGAAGTGAAATTATTTTTCCAAAGACATATAAGTAACCAGCATTTATATAGTGCTTTGAGCTTACAAAGCCCTTTAATACTTTATCTCATTTAATCCTCACGAATGTATAACAAGTAATATTATCCTTATTTTGCAGAAAAGGAAAGAGGTTCAAAGTGATTGTGACTTGCCCATGAGTCACATAGTTTATCAAGGTCTTGGGTGACATTTGAATCCAGGATCTCTGAAGCTAATCTAGTGATCTTAATGTAGACCACATGTTTTTGTTTAAGTGTGGCTTGTGTTCTGGGAAAAAAAAATATTTTTTTAATGTGCCATGGGAAATGGGTATTAAAGGGAACTCTTCTTGTTATCACATAATGACCTAGCATAAAACAAAAATATTTTGGTAATGTGAATTATCATTCCCTGAGTGGCAAAATATATAAGCTCACTGTTTACTCACAGGGTTTTTGCCTACAGCAGGGCAAGGGGCAAGAATTTGCAGCCAAGGCAGGCTGCTGACCTTGGTGCTGACTCAGCTTGTTAGCAAACTGTAGGAAAGAGGGAATTTAGAGAGTCGAATGACCAAGTCACCAAATTTTTGTGGTTAGTCCCTTCATCAAAGAGTTTTGAGCATTTAACTGTCTTCATTTGCTTTACTGTTTTGTCTTCCCAGTCTCATATTTCTCCTACATCTTGTCACAAAATATTCAAAGCTGTGAATGTGAAAATTGTCAACCAAAGTTAGCCGCTCCTCTCTAAAGACAACAGCCTTAATTATCTTAGCAGCATTTAGGTTCCAGCTGCTTTCAGATTCATGAAGAGGGAAAGATGTTGTGTGATGGCATTGCCAAACATTTGAGACTGAAGCTTAGCACAAAGCTAGGTACAGAGTAATTGTTTAATAAAATACCTGTTCAATGCCTGTATGACTTCCTATATTCAATTGAATAGACATACATTAAGCACTTACACCATACTTGACAATTATGGAGATACAAAGTTTGATAAATTCCTGACCTAATGGAATTTACAGTCCAGCAGGGAGATAAGATCTGGACCCAGAAACTTAAATATTCATCACATGCTAAGTGTACAAGAGAGGTACAAATATATTTGTATAATTACATAGAAATACTATATACATATACACACACACACACAAATCTCTCTCTCTCTCTCTCTCTCTCTCTCTCTCTCTCTCTCTCTCTCTCTCTCTCTCTTCCCCCTCTCCTAGGAGGAATATTCATGGGAGATGGGATCAGAGGAAGGTATCCTTGAGAAAGTGAAGGACCCAAAAGATCATGCTATATAGCAATCAGTCGAAGTAAATAAGAATGTTTAGCTTGGAGTAGGGAAGATTTAGAGGTGATTTGGTTATGTCTTTAAGTATTTGAAGGACTTGTATGTAGAAAAGGGATTATATTTGTTTTGTATGGCTTCAGAGAGAAGAATGAGGAAATGGACATTGCAAAGGGACAATTTTAGGCTTGAAGTAACCTGAGTGTGTAGTAGGCTACCAAAGATGGTATTGGCTTTCCCTTCACTTGTGGTCTTTGAGTCAAGTCACTGTAATGTTAATGGGATACAAAATCACCCCCACCCATTAACAGGCCTCATGAGGAACTCATTAAGGGAAGCTTACTTAGGGGAGGATTGCTTGTAGGAAGGCTTTCACTCCTTTTGCTAATTTTTAATTAGGCACTGAGTCTGGGGAGTTGTGATGCCTTCTGGCTCTGAGATGTGTGTAAAGTATATAGTTGATTCAGGCAGTCAGAGCCCTGTCTGTTGGTCTTTATTTACCTGCTTATATTTTCTCTGGAGTTCAGGGTGCTGACTTTCCCCCTGAACTAGTGGATGTAATTAAAAAAAGATTGCTGACCCATTAAACAGCTATGTTTCTTTTTTTTTTTAAATTAAACAGATGCTTTATTAACTTCTGGTTTACATCGTTCATTTCCACCAGATTATGAGTTACATTTTCCCCCATTTTTTCCCTACCCACCACCCCAGAATAGCAGTCCCACTAGATATCCCCTCATCCAATCTGCTCTCTCCCATATCTTCTCCCATACCCCCTTCGACTTTGCCATTAGGGCAAGGTGAATCTCTGAGCCCCACTGCCTGGACATCTTATGAAACATATAATTTTAAAACTTCGATTTTCAGATCCATTCCCTTTCTCCCTTGTCACCCACTCCCTCTGAGAAGATAAGCAATTCAGTATGTGTTATACATGTATATCTATGCAAAACATTACCATAGTAGATATATTGTAAAAGACTGCTTATATTTCCCTCCCACCTGTCTCACCTCCCACCTGTTCCATTCCCTACTTTGATCCTGTCCCTCTTTGATAGTGGGTACTTCTAACCTCCCCTCTCCCCAGAATGCCCTCCCCTCCATCATCCCCCCTCTCATCCCCCTTTCCCCTACTCAGGAGAGTGAGTGAGGGTAAGATATTCCATTTAGTATGTATGTGATTCTCTCCTTGAGCCAACTTCAATGAGAATATGCTTTTGCCTTTTTGCCTTCCTGTTCTTCCCCTCCCCTGCAACTACTTCCCCTTGCCTCTTCTACATGAGATAGTTTGCCCTACCCTGTCTCTCTCCATCTCCTCTTGCCACTTTCCTCTCTCACCTCTTGACTTCACCCCTTAAGAGTCATCCCTTCTTTGGGGCGGCTAGGTGGTGCAGCGAGCAGAGAGCCAGTCCTGGAGCCAGAAGGACCCGAGCTCAGATCCAGCCCCAGACACCCAACACACAAACAAAAACCCAGCCACGTGAACCTGGGCAAGTCACCCAATCCCAATTGCCCTCCAAAAAAAAATAATAATCATCCCTTCCCATCAAATTCAACCTGTGCCCTCTATCCATGTATACATGTGAACATATGCCATGTACCCTTCTTCAATTATTTTCATAATGAGAATGAATTATGAAACATCAAACACAGTTATTGTTTTTCCATGTAGGACTGTAAACAGTCCGACTTTGATAAGTTCCTTTCGATTTCTTTTCCTTGATTACCTTCTCAAGCATCTCTTGCTTCTTGTGTCTGAATGTCAAATTTTCTATTCAACTCTGGTTTTTTCATCAAGAATGCTTGAAAGTCCTCTATTCCACTGAATGACCATATTTTCCCCTGAAACAAGATACTCAGTTTTGCTGGGTAGGTGACCCTTGGGTTCATTCCCAGCTCTTTTGCCCTCTGGAATATCATATTCCATGCCCTTCTATCCCTCAGTGTAGAAGCTGCCAGGTCCTGGGCTATTCTGATTGTGTTTCCACAATATTGAAATTGTTTCTTCCTGGCTGCTTGTAGTATTTTCTCCTTGATCTGGGGATTCTGGAACCTGGCTATAATATTCCTGGGAGTTTTCTTTTTGGGATCTTTTTCAGGAGGTGATCTGTGGATTCTTTCAACCTCTATTTTGCCCTCTGGATCTAAAACATCAGGGCAATTTTCCTTGAGAATTTCTTGAAGGATGATTTCTAGGTTCTTTCTTCGATCATGGGTTTCAGGTAGTCCAATAATTTTTAAATTATCTCTCCTGGATCTATTTTCCAGGTCAGTGGTTTTTTCCATGAGATACTTCACATTGCCTTCTATTCTTTCATTTGTTTGGATCTGTTTAATAGTATCTTGATTTCTCATAAAGTCACTATCTTCCATTTGCTCCAGTCTAACTCTGAAGGAATGAATCTCCTCAGTGAGCTTTTGAGATTCTTTTTCCATCTGGCAAATTCGACTTTTTAAAGCATTCTTCTCCTCATTGCCTTTCTGAGCCTCTTTTGCCATTTGAGTTGGTCTATTTTTTAAGGTGTTATTTTCCTCAGTCAGGCTATTGACTTTCATTTCATACTTTTCTTGCATCTTTTTAATTTCTCTTCCCAAATTTCACCCCACTTCTCTTATCTGCTTCTTAAGGTCCTCTATGGCCTGTAGCCAGCTTGTATTTTCATTTGGGGCTTTTGGTGCAGGAGTTCTGACCTCACAGTCCTCCTCCATGCTTTGAGCCTCTTTGCCCCTAAAATAGGAGTCCAATGTTGAACTTTTCTGTTTATTTTGTTTCATTTGCCTAGGCATATTGCCACTTAATTACTTGATTTTTGGGCTTGTTGCCACAGTAGGACTCTGCCACCAGACAGGGGAGCTTCTGCCCAAACGTGGGGTCTTCACAACTTCCGCCAGTTGGGTGACCTCTGTAAAGCCTCCACCCACTCTGGCAAGTTGGATACCCACCCCAAACTCCCCCCACCAGACCACAATCCAGATTCAGGCAGTTTAAAGCAAAAGCGATTAACCCCCAGACTGATTGCTGGATCTTCCTACAGTTCGAAGACCAGGAGCTAGAGCCACTACTGATGCTGCAAAATGGCTTCTGTGTAGCTGTTTCTTCAGCAGCTTTTTGCCCCCAGGGGAGGAAGCCGTGTGTTTCCCAAATACTGGTCCCAAAGTCCATAGGGCACTAACCTCTCACTTTGTCCTAGGCATATCTGTGCTGATAATTCTGGAATCGCCACAATTGCTGGTGTTCTGGGGTTCCACCAGCAGGCTGAAGGCCCGGCCGCCCTGGGGCTAAAACCACGGACCTGGGCTCGGCTCTTCGGGCTGTGCTGTCTGTTCCCGGTGCGCTGTGCTGCCTGTTCTCAGAGCGCTGCACTGGCCGCTCCCTGCAGGGCTGCTGGGCTGTCCTCAGCAGGAGGTTAGCTTCTCTGTGCCGTTCTGTGGGTGCTGTGGCTCCAGAAGTTGTTTGGAGCTCCCTTTCACATTGTTTTCACAGCTATGTTTCTTAATAAAGCAGTTCTAAGAACCTGTGTTAGAAATCATCCTGGGTGTACCAGTGTGATTGCTGTTACAGTTACTTGTAGAGTATGTTACAGAGATGATTCTTGCTCATGTATAGATTGGACAAGATGGGTCCTGAGGTTTCTTCCAGAAGAGATCAGAATCAATAGATTCTGTGATTTTGTGTTGGGATTTTGAGGCTGAATAAGAGGTCAGAAAAATACCACAGGTCAAGGAAAAAGCAAGGGCATGTTGCAAGAAAGCAAAGTACTATACATGTTTGGGAGATATGGGTTACTTTAGCTTGGCTGAAGTTTCATATGTATAGAAGTGATAAATGCAAGACAAGCCTGTCACCAGATTATATAAAGCTTAGAATTCTAGGCTAAAGATTTTGGACTTTACTTGGTAGTCAATAGGGAGACTGAAGGTATGGATTTTGAAAAAGTATTCACAGAGTATATAGTGGCTTGTTTTTGTCAGTGCCAAGCTATCCACATCTCATGGGCAGCTAGTCCACCTGGTTGTAATTCTGAGAAAGGGTGGAATCTCAGATTGGGATGCTTTAGACAAGAGGCTATGGGTCATGGGTCAACTTGTCTAAGCAGTCTTGCTGATCTGATGATAACTCTGCTAATACAGTAGTAGGTCTGAAGGTCTAGTACTACATTTCTCAAATCCTGCATAGACAAATGGAACCTCATAATTGTTCCTTACTTCCTGGGATGCAGATGAGAAGACCGTGCTCTTATGGGTTATATGATGCTATAAGTCAAAGGTCATGGCTCTAATGATAGAAAATATTCAACTGGAATTAGAATATATGGGTTGGAGTCCCAGTTCTGTGTCTTTGAGCAAGTCATTTCATCTTTCTGGGCCTCTGTTTCTTTATATGTAAAATTACAGGGTTGTACTTGATGACCTCTAAGGTCTAGCTCTAAGTTCTATAATCTGGATATATACCAAAGAAGAATTGTCAATTTTCAAAGAAAGAGTATTCAATAAATTTTACCTATGAAGGAACCCACCAGACCCTAATTTCCTACGTCCACAGGCACCTCAGATCATTCTGCTTAATTTGGTGATGGGGAGTTCTTCTTGGCTTTCTCTCTTTTTTTGTTTCTGTTGGAGTTGAATGTTTAGCAAGATTTTTATTTACAAGTGAAGACTAAAATCTACAACCTAAGTACAATTAGGACCCAACAAATTAGAGTGTTCTAAATTTAACAGATCAATATATTTGACTAGCTCAAAGTTTCTTTACTTAAGTTAGCCTCATCCTTACCCATGTTTGGAAGTGAGCCTGGCACTATGAGACTTGGCTATTGCTTTGGCCCGCAAAAATGTGATGTGCACCTTATCTCTCACAATTCTTGTGCTGAAATCCTTTCCAAGACACTTCACATAAGTCTTAGTTCTTCCTATCTTTTTGGATCCTAATGACAATGGCCTTACCCACCCAACTATTTTGTGCCAGTCATGAATCATTAAGGATCTACTTTACATGTCTTGGCATAATGATCATTAAATATACCATTAATATAATAAAACCCTTCAGAAACAAAATTTTCACATTTTTCTTTGTATTATCACTGTCTACCATTTGTCAATTTGAATTAGTGAGCCAACTTGGTATGAGGGAAAGAACAATGGACTTGGAATCCAACAATTTGGTCTGGATGGAAATCTTGCCTTTAATATTTACTATTTGTGTTGTTATTCAGTCATTTCATTCATGTCTGCTTCTTGATGACCTCATTTGGGATTTTCTTGTCAAAGATACAAGAGTGGTTTGCCATTTCCTTCTTCATCTCATTTTACAGATGAGGAAACTGAGGCAAACAAAGTTAAGTGCTTTGCCCAGATTTGCACAGCAAGTAAGTGTCTGAGGAAATATTTAAGCTCAGGAAGATGAGTCTTCCTGCCTCCAGTTCCAGAGCTCTATCCATTGTGCCATCTAGCTGTCCTAGCTATTTGTATTGCTACAGACAAATTCTTTCACCTTTTTTGAGTCTCCGTTTCCTCTTCTGTAAAACAGAAAATATTAATACTGCCTGCCTTAAGGAATGTTGTGAAAAAGGCACCTTGTAAGCCTTTAAATTCTGCAAAAATGTGGCCACTCATTTTCAGAATGCCTAACACTGAAAGCAGCTCTGCATAGCTGTTTGTTGCTTTAAGGACTCAGATGGCACTTAATAACCCTTTTGGGATTTGGAGTCAACAGTCAGAACATCATATCTCATTGTGCTCTAGATATGTGTGAATATCAGTAGAGGATTTGAGTCATAGAATAAGGTAACAGATTCTGTATTTCCTTTTGAATTTGGCACTATTTTCAATCCTCCATTAAACTCTTTCCTCAGTTCAAACCAATTAAACTGATTATATCTCAATGTAAAGCAGCACAATTTAACACAATTCATCTGTTAAGTCTCTGCTATATGTAAGACTTTGTACAAATTGATGAGGACACAGAGAAGTAGTAGAACATAAACTTTACCCTGAAGGGGCTTAGATTCCTACCTATACCATGCTAATCTCTGCTTTGATTAAAGCTTACATACTGTGTTCCTTTCTCTCTCTTTTTTATCTTTAAAGGATCAATTTTATTTTCTGTCACATAATAGTGATTATAGATTTTGGATGACAAAATATCTGCTGCAGAACTGTTGATAAATAACATACTGGATTTAAAATGGTAACTTTTACACATTTTAAAAGGTATTAATTATATAATATTGTTACTGTTTTTATTTGTAAAAATGCTTTGTTGATGGTCTTCTATTTCTCATAACATTGTCATTTCATATAACATTTCCCTTCCCCACAGAACCCTCCCTTTTCAAAAGAAGTGTAATCACATGAAATAAACAAACTTGTTGCCCATGTCTAATGATGGATGTCCTATTTTGTAGGTGTAATCCACCTTTAAATTATGCAGGCTTTACTGTCAGTCCTCTGGAATCAAGATTAATCTCTGTATTGATCAGAGAGTCCTGCTGTCTTTTCAACATTGTTTTTCTTATATTACTGTGATTATTGTCCTTGAACAATCTATATTCTCTAGTTGTTCTTACTTCCAGATTCATCAATTCATATAATGTTAACCAAGTTTTTTTGAATTCTTCATAGTCACAATTCCTTAAAGCAAAATTATATTCCATTACATTCTGATGTCCTAGTTTTTTCAACCATTCCCTAATCGATGGCTGCCCACTTTCATTTCAGTAAAATATACTGATATAAAAATTTTGTACATATAAGACCTTTTTCCTTGTCTTTGATCTCTTCAAAGATTCATAGCTACTAGTAATATAGCTTTGGGTCCCTTTCCACTAGGAGCCACCCTGTTAGGTGATAAGAGTTAATATTATCATATAAACTATCTGAATGTATCAGTGTGTTTTAATAATATCTTACAGGGTACAAATATTGTGTGTATTTTGAAAGAGCCTTCTGGAGACAATACTTGAAACCAAATGGGGAATTCTAATGTTTCACAGAGCTTGTTGTAGTTCTAAGAGCATTAGACAGTAGTCAGATGACCTATATTGGGATCTTGGCTTTGCCTCTGAATTACTGCTTGATGACCAAATTGTTTCTGCATGGTGGACTTCAGTTTCCTCATCTATAAATGGAAAAGACTAGACTAGATGATTTTGAAGGTGCTTTTCAGTTCTCTGTCATTTTTTCTTTTTTGCTTTTTGGAGGGCAGTTGGGTTTAAGTGACTTGCCCGAAGTCACATGACTAGTATGTGAAGTGTCTTGAGGTCAAATTTGAACTCAGATCCTCCTGATTCCAGGGCCAGTGTTCTATTCACTGTGTCACCTAACCACCCCAAGTTCTCTGTAATTATTTGGTTCTATACCCTTGGTTTAAGGGATTGTTTGACTTATATGATCTTAGGCAAACCACTTCACCTCTCCAAGACTCAGTTTCTTCCTCTGTTAAATGGAAATAATAAAATTTTGCTTCCTACTTCATAGGACTAACATAAGGAAAGTGCTAAAGTAATATAGGAAAGTGAGCAATTTGGAAGTCTCTGAGTAATGCCAGCATCCTCTTTTACAAGGTTGCCTGGTGAAGTAATTGGCTTGATGGTACTTTGTAACTATAGGAGCTAGCACCAGCCCCATCATCATTCGTCACTCTGCCAGTGTGTGCAGGATGGATTAGAATGAAGTGACTGGAGGTAAGGAGACTGGCTAGGAGGCTGTTACGATAGTCTAAGGAAGAGAAAATTGACACCTGAATAAGGATGGTGGCTGCTATAATAGAGAGGGGTGGTCAAGGTAGAATTGACAGAACAATAACTAGGTATATCAATGCAGCCAGGCTTATAGTCTCTGATAACTGAGCCCCTAGAGCCCCATTGTAGGCAGCATCATGGTCTGTTGTTTTTGTAATTTATTATCCGAGTCTGAGTTTATGATTTTCCTACTGGAAAAAAATGCATTTATCTCTGCCAGCAGTCTACAGAATAGTGCCTGTGTTATCTGCTTTTCTTTATTATCTAAATATCAATGCCAAGAAATGATCTCTCTGGAGGAACACATTTCAACTTTACTTCAAAACACCTTCCTTTAATTCCTTACTAAAAACTGAGCGGTATTAATATTCGGCGACTCTTGGATGAACAAGACAAAGCAAAAACTCTGTAGTTAATTTGTGTTGTTCTCAATGAAACAATCTCTGTTTTTATAAGAAAACTTTCAGCTGATTGTTATGGAAGTTGAATGATCTTGTTCCAAATCTCAAATAGCTAGATGTATAACCTCAGGGATGCAACTTCCCCTTTCTGGGGCTCTTTTCTCATATTGGAAATTGAGAGGCTTAGATTAGATCTCTAAGGCTTCTACCAGCTCTAACATTCTATGTTCAAAGGTCTCTCCCAGTTCCAATATCCTATGTCCTAAGGTCCCTTCAAGGACTAACAGTCTACAGCCCACAGTTCCTTTTCAATGTGAATATCTTACATTCTTTGATTCCTTGCAGGCCTACCAGTTTATATTCTAAGATTTCCTCCAGCTTTAATATTGTCTGGAACATGTGATTATAAGAACATAGACACTTAGATTTGGAAAGGGTCTTATAAGCCATCAATTCAATGCCTTCATTTGATAGATTAGGAAGCTAAGAGAGTTTGTGACTTGCCCAAATTGACACAAGTAGTATTTGGAATCAACAAATAATTTATTTAGCACCTATGTACCAGGTATTGGAGATTCAAGGACACAACATGAAATAAGTAATGTTTACCTTCAAGGGGCTTGTATTCCATCAGAGGAGATGATATAGGCATATTATGCAGGAATATATAAAATGCATGTAAAATGAATGCAAGATAATTTTTGGGGAGAGGCAGATTTAGTTGTGGTAGCTAGGTGGCACAATGGATAGAGTGTTGGGGCTGGAATCTTGAATTCAAATCTGGCCTCAGACACTTACTAGCTGTGCAAGTCACTTAACCCTATTTATCTCAGTTTCCTCATCTGTAAAATGAGCTGGAGAAGGAAATGGTAAACCACTCTAGTATCTCTGCCAAGAAAACCTCAAATAGCATCACGAAGAATTGAACATGACTCAAATAACTAAATGAAAAAATAGATTGGATGGCTTCTTAAATTTGAGATTCTTTGATTCTAAGAATTGACTTTGGTGGTCTTTAAGAAATTATATGGAACAAGAGAGGTATGTAATACTGGGGGGAAAGTATCTTGATTCTTGTGAAGAGAGTAGAGTTATCACACTATAGGCCAGTGAGCTTGCCTTTGATTCCTGGTAAAATTCCAAAATAAATCCTGTGTTCTGAGGCTCCTTCTAGACTTAGCAGTCTCTGTTTTATGGTTTCTTTTAATTGTAACATTCTATATTCTGTGATCCTTTAAAGTTCTAACAGTTTATGTTCTAAGTTCTCTCCTAGTTTTAAGACTATGATTCTATGATTCTACACCAGCATTTTGCTCTTTACTAAGTCATGAATTAACTGCTGGTCAGATACTTTGGAACACCCATCCTCTTAGCCTCTCCCATCCAGGGAGCCCAAATGGGTGGATCTCAAATTCAATTTATCTGAACTCTGGAGAAAAGCCATCTAATAGCATGGAGAGAGGAGAAGAAGGGTCACTACTCCTAGCCCAGGTTGAATCAGAATCACCAAGCTAGCTCTGAGTGAACAACAGCATAGGACCTTTTAGAAATTTAAAGCCAGGTATATGTCTTTTCCTTGTACTCATAATTTTACAGAAGTGACTGATAAAGATGTTTGACTATATTAATAGGTTTGTTGAGAACTGGCTGAATGAAAGTGTATATTAATGGGTCAGTATCATCCAGGAGAGGAATATCTAGTGGTATGTTCCAATGGAAATACCCTGTTCATAATACCCTTTTTCTCTTCAACAGTTTTATATCAATGATTTGCATGAGTAAATGGATAGCATACTTATTCAACTTGTGTATAGCAGAAAGTTTGGAAGGAAAGATAGCATGTAAATGAAAAAATCAGAGACTAAAACAATTTGAAGACATCGGACCAATAGATCAAGATTAAAAAGGGAACTACTCCAGAGATAAATGAATAAATATAAAGTCATATAGTTATCACAGTTAATATTTGATTATCAAATATGCATCAATAATGTGATGTAGTAGTCAAAAGAATCTCATGTGGAAGAATTTAGACTTTCTTGGTTCCAGAAGGCATAACTAGGAGTGAAAGAGGGAAATAACAGAGAAATGGGTTTTGACTCATCCTAAGGAAAAGCTTTCTAATAATTAGAGCTATGCATATGTGGAAAAGGGAAAAGTATTTAGGTGAAGACTGGAGGGCTACCTCTTAGGGATGGTAGAACACTGGAAATTGAGTCATGAAGACCTGAGTTCAAATCCTGCGTCAGATACTGGAACAACTCACTTAAACTCCCTAGATTTCAGTTTCCTCATCTGTAAAATAAGGGGGTTAAACTCTATGGTCTTTAAATTCTCTTCAGTTTTAAATCATGGCTCCTATAATATATATGTTGTACCTCAGTCTAAGTCTGATTTTATATTTCCCGCATAACACATTTTTTGTTTCTTCATATATAACAATTGGCAATATGTAGTAGCCTACTCATTTCTATCATCTGTATCTCTATTGCCCTTTGGATCATTCATATTCTGAATTTTCTGAGGTTGTCTTATGTGATTTACAATTTTATAATATCACTGAAAAAATAAGGTTGGAGAGACTCATTTCTCTCTCTCTCTCTCTCTCTCTCTCTCTCTCTCTCTCTCTCTCTCTCTCTCTCTTTTCTTTTTGGAGGGCAATTGGGGTTAAGTGACTTGTCCAAAGTCACACAGCTAGTTTTTTGTGTTAAGTGTCTGAGGCCACATTTGAACTCAGATCCTCCTGACTCCAGGGCCGGTGCTCTATTCACTGTGCCACCAAGCCACCCTGAGAGGCTCATTTTTAAGGCAGGTGGGTGGTATAGCCAATAGAAGGTTGCAATTGGAGTCGGGAAGATTTGAGTTCAAATTCTGTCCCAGACCTTTACTAGCAGTGTGGTCCTATTCAGGTTACTTAACCTCTCCAAGACTCAGTTTCCTCATATGTAAAATGAAAACAGTAATAGCATCTATGTCGTAGGGTTGTTGGGAGGATTGAATGAGAGAATACATACAAAGTCTTTGCACACCTTACAGGGCTGTGTAAATCTTAGCTTATTGTTTAGTAGTTGTTTTTATCTCCCAAGGGACTGCAGGGGAAGAATTTTCTTTCAGTTTTTTTTTTTTTTTGACTCTGGCAAGATCTATGCTGGGGTGGGAGCCCCCCAAGCTGATGAACTTGTGGATCTAGAAGTACTGAAAAGAATTATAAAAGCAAGGCTCTTTTTTAGTATGATAGCTCAATGCTCTTGTCAAAACAATACAAAAATAACCACCTAAACCCACCAACTCAAATTAGGAATGTGAAAATCAGATATGCCTGAAGAAACTTAGAGTCTGGAAAATTGAATTACTTTTTGAGAGTGCTCCCATGTCAGCCCCTGCAAACTTCCATGCCTCCAAGTAATCATAGCTTTAAATAATTGAATTCAGATGGTTCCACAAGTGATTGGGGCTTTCATTGAAGTGCCTCCAAGGATTTTACCCTTCCCACCCACAACCCCTGACTTTCCCTCCTCTTCTTTCTCTTCCTTCTACTTATACCTTTTGTCATATGCTGGCATTTTTCTTCTGCTCTGAGTGGTATATTCTCTTCAGTTTGAGGGTAGGTTACTTTAGGTGATGTCTATTCTCCAACTAGATTTTCTTGCTATGGATCCTTTTTTAGGACCCACGTTGGTTCACTTTTCTGTGATAGCTTCCTCATTGGACCAAATGCCAGCATCACAAACTTTGTATCTTATGGTCATTCTCTAGTATTATGAATGTATGGAGTTTTGTTTGGCCTACATTCAACACTGTAACTAGTACTGGAGAAAATGGCTTTGTCTTAGGGTGTTTACCTTCAAGAGGGGACAAATTTCCTCTTTGGAAGAGAGATAAATTTTCCTACCTGCTGTGACTGCCATCCTCATATCATCCCATGGCCTACCTTCTCTGTGAGGGGGGAGGGAGGAAGGTTTCATTTTCTATCCATTGTGACTACTATTCTCATGGCCACAACCACACCTCAGCCATCTTCCCTCATTGTCCTATCATTCTGGTGTTCTGCTTGTGGATTTTGCTATCCTCCCCTGAAGGGTATACTTTTAACTTTACTTTCAGAGTCAGAAGGCACTTGAGAGATCATCTAATCCCAATTCCTCTTCTTTTCAGAGGAAGAAACTGACTCAAAGGGAATCAGTGATATCCAAAATTACTCAGTAAATCAGTGGCAGAGCCAAGATTGGAATCCAGGTATGTTGACTCTATAATTCTCTTATAGAATGGCAGAGTTAAAAGAAGTCATTTTGGCTCACCTGTGTCTGAAAAGGGACCCTCTCTACAACATCTCTGCCAAATGGTCATCTACTCTATGTTGAAGACCTCTGTTCATGAGGAACTCACTAACTCTCATCCCACTTTAAAGGACTCTAATCATTAAGAAATTCTACTATGTACTAAGCAGAGATTGGCCTTCCTGTAACTTTCACTCACTGTGCCTAGCTCTGTCATCTGGGGCCAAAAAATCAAGTCAAATCCCCTTTCTTCATGAAAACTCTTCAGCTAGTCAGTAAAAAAGCATTTATTAAGCACTTAATATATGCAGGTCATGGGGGTGCAGAGAAAGGAACTCATATTCTAATGTAGGAAAACACTTAAAACACTTAAAACCAGTGATCAGGTCTTCTTTAAGTCTTTCCTTTTCCAAACTAAAGATCTCCTATTCCTACAGCTGATGACATCATCTTTAGTCTCCTGCCAACCTGGTTGCCCTCCTTTGGATGTTCTCCAGCTTGTCATTGCCTTTCCTAACATGTGGCTCATTCCCACCCCACCAGACTGTCTCTGTGCATCATAGGGTGATGCATAATGACATAAACTTGAGAATTTATAGGTTTTAAAAGTACTATTGCTATTAATCAATGAAATGAAGGCTTCCCACATATTAATTAACCAAATTAAGTCAAAGTTCCTGTTCTTATTTTCTCGGTAAGATGACATTCTGTCTTTGCTACATGGCATGTAGTGGGATTTTGCTTTAAATAGAATTAACTTTAGGATATTGGTTCAATGATGTGTTGAAAATATTGGTAATGTGGCTTAGATAATATATTTATCACACTTGCAGATGACAGGGAGCTGGAAAAAGTAGCTCATACGTTGTCATCAGATTTAGGGTCTTGGAGGCTATAATGCTGGACTTAATCTAATGGTAAATTGTTGGATATGAAAGGAATAAATGCAAAACCTTAGACTGAAGTTAAAAGAAAATAACTGTATAAGTAAAAGGATGGGGGCAGCATGGCTAGGCATCCATTTGTAAAAGAAAGACTTGGAGATTTGAATAGACTTCAAGCTCAATGTAAGTTAACAGCATGATAGACATAGCAGCTAAACTGCCAATGTGATCTTGGATTGCATTACGCAACTTAGTGTTTAGAGTCCACCATAGTCATTCCATTCAGCTCTGAGAGCTACATTTTACAAAAAGTATTGAGAGACTATCAAGCATCCAGAGGAAGGTAGCACAAGGATTCTAACACAGTAGGCACTTAATAATTGTTATAATAATTGTTAATTGGTTCACTGACAGGATGGCAAGATGGCTCAAAGCTACATTATATTGGAAGAACTAGGGATATTTGGCCCAGAGAAGAAAAGGTTTGGTGGGAATAGTGAAAACAGTATAGGTTCACTGACTATAAAAAAAATTGAGGGTTGTTGTGTTCAGCAGGGTTTAGATTTATTCTTCCTGTATCCAAAGGATAGAATTAGGAACAGTGAGTAGAAGTTACATAGAAGTACCTTTTGGCTCAGTTCAAGGAAGAACATCCTCATAGAACTGTCCAAAAGTAAATTGGACTCTCTTGTTAGGTAGTGAGATTACCATTAACTACAGATGTTTAAACAGTAGAAAGATGACAACTTTTGGGGAATGTTGTAGAGAGAAATCACTTTTCAGGTAGCAGTTGGATCAAATGACATCTTAGGTCCCTTAAAGCTCTAAAATCCAGAGATTCCAAGATCAAATGAAGGTGTTGAAAATCCAATTAACATTTTGTTTTAAGCATATGACTTTTCCACAATTATGCCACTATGAAACATACACAGTGATTCTTCTACCTGGTTCTAGGGAGTTTTTGATGGATAATGACTTGTTCCTTTTGGTCTTCTTTGATTTCCTTAATCTTTTTATTTTTTTTCAATTATTTATTAAGGAACTCTTGGAATGCTAACATACTTATGTTTTCTAGTTTCTTTTCTACTTGTCCCTTGTTTATGTTTAACTTGGTGATATATCATTCACATTTTCTACTACATATTCCAGCTATATATTCCTGTAATCTTTCAATGCTGTTTCACTGATCTTCAATGGTTTGTTTGTTGCATCTGCCTCAGAGGTATTTTATGCCTGTTTTTAAGGTTACTTGATAGATCTGCTTTTTTTTAAATAAATGCTTTATTAACTTCTGTTTCACATCATTTATTTCTGCCAGATTTTGAGTTACAATCATTCCCCCCACCCTGATTTTCCCCTACCCACCCTCCCAGAATAGCAGTCCCGCAAGATATCGCTTCCTCCAGTCTGCTCTCTCCCATACCTTCTCCCATACCCCCTTCGACTTTTCCATTAGTGGAAGGTGAATCTTTGTGGCCCAATGCCTACACATCTTATCTCCCAATTACAAGCAAAAGAGTATTAATAATAGCATTTATATATATTTGAAACATTTAATGTTAAGACCTCGAATTTCAGATCCATTTCCTTCCTCCCTTGTCACCCATTCCCTCTGGGGAGATAAGTAATTCAGTCTATGTTGTACATGTCTAGCTATGCAAAACATTATCATAGTAGATATATTGTACAAGGCTGCTTATAATTCCCTCCCACTCATCCCACCCCCCACCTGGTCCATTCCCTACATGATCCTGTCCCTCTTCTATAGTGGGTACTTCCAACCTCCCCTCCCCCAAGGATGCCCTCCCATCCATCATCCCTCCTCTCATCCCCCTTCCCCCATCCTGCTGCAGGTTGAGATATCCCATTTAGTATGTATGTCATTTTCTCCCTGAACCAAATTCAATGTGAATGTGGTTTTGCCTTTTTAGCCTTCCTTATTCTCCCCCTCCTTTGCAACCACTTCCCCTTGCTTCTTCTACATGGGATAGTTTACCCTACCCTGTCTCTCCCCATCTCCTCTTGCCACTTTCCTCTCTCACCTCATAATTTCATCCCTTGAGTATTCTCCCTTCCCAACAAATTCAACTTATGCCCTCTATCCATATATAACTGTAACCATATACACACACATTCACATATGTATTCATATGACCACACACCCTTCTTCCATTATTTTCATAGTGAGAAGATATCATCAGTCACAGTTATTGCTTTTCCATATAGGAATGTAAATAGTTCAACTTTGATAAGTTCCTTTTGATTTCTTTTCCCTGATTACCTTCTCAGGCATCTCTTGCTTCTTGTGTCTGGATGTCAAATTTTCTATTCCATTCTGGTTTTTTTCTCAAGAATGCTTGAAAGTCCTCTACTCCACTGAATGACCATATTTTCCCCTGAAACAAAATACTCAGTTTTGCTGGGTAGGTGACCCTTGGGTTCATTCCCAGCTCTTTTGCCCTCTGGAATATCATATTCCATGCCCTTCGATCCCTCAGTGTAGAAGCTGCCAGGTCCTGGGCTATTCTGGTTGTGTTTCCACAATATTGAAATTGTTTCTTTCTGGCTGCTTAGAGTATTTTCTCCTTGATCTGGGGATTCTGGAACCTGGTTATAATATTCCTGGGAGTTTTCTTTTTGGGATCTTTTTCAGGAGGTGATCGGTGGATTCTTTCAACCTCTATTTTGCCCTCTGGATCTAAAACAGCAGGGCAATTTTCCTTGAGAATTTCTTGAAGGGTGATTTCTAGGTTCTTTCTTTGATCATGGCTTTCAGGTAGTCCAATAATTTTTAAATTGTCTCTCCTGGATCTATTTTCCAGGTCAGTGGTTTTTCCATGAGATATTTCACATTGCCTTCTAATCTTTCATTTGTTTAGATCTGCTTAACAGCATCTTGATTTCTCATAAAGTCATTAGCTTCCATTTGCTCCAGTCTAACTCTGAAGGAATGAATCTCCTCATTGAACTTTTGAGATTCTTTTTCCATCTGGCAAATTCGACTTTTTAAGGCATTGTTCTCCTCATTGCCCTTTTGGGCCTCCTTTGCCATTTGAGTTAGTCTATTTTTTAAGGTGTTGTTTTCCTCAGTCAGGCTGTTGACCCTCATTTCATACTTTTCCTGCATCCTTCTCATTTCTCTTTCCAATTTTTCCTCCACTTCTCTTATTTGATTTTTAAAGTCCTTCTTAAGGTCCTCTATGGCCTGCAACCCGCTCATGTTTTCCCCTGGGGCTTTTGGAGCAGGACTTCTGACCTCACAGTCCTTTTCCCGCTCTATGCCCCCAAAATAGGAGTCTAGGGTTGCATTTTTCTGTTTCCTTTGCGTTGGCATGTTGCCACTTAATTACTTGACTTTTGGGCTTGTTGCCACAGTATGTCTTTGCCGACAGATAGGGGAATTTTCCTGAATGTGTGGGAGGGCAACTTCCATTTCTGGCAAGCTGTAAACCCACCCACTACTTTCACCCCAGGTCCCAATCCAGATCCAGGGAGGTTAAAGCAAGAGCGATTACCCCCCAAGACTGATCGCTGGATCTCCCTACAGCTCGCAAGCCAGGAGCTACAGCTGCCTCTGAAAACTATAAAATGGCATGTCTCCTCAGCGGCTTCTAGCCCCCAGGGGAGGAAGCTGACGCATTCCCCAAATACTGGTCCCAAAGTCTGTAGGGCACTAACCTCTTACTTTGTCCTAGGCATGTCTATGTTGATAATTCTGGAGTCACCACAGCAGCTGGTGTTCTGGGGTCTCTCCAGCCGGCTGCTGGCCCTGCTGCCCTGGGGTTAAAACCTCGGCTCACAGGGACCTGGACTCCGCTCGTCTCGGCTCCCCATGTTCTGCGCGTTGTGCGCTGCTGGCTCCCAGACTGCTGCGCTGGTCCTTCCTGCAGGGCTGCTGGGCTGTCCTCCGTGGGAGGTTAGCTTCTCTGTGTCATTCTGTGGGTGCTGGGGCTCCAGAAGTTGTTCAGAGTCCCCTTTTACATAGTTTGGGGGGAATCTGGGGGCAGAGTGGCTTGGATGAGCTGTTTCTACTCCACCATCTTGGCTCTGCCCCCCTCTGCTTTTTTTCTTATAATTTTTACCAGGCCAATGGTCACTTTATATCAATCAATCAACAAACATTAATCAAGCACCTATGTTGTGCTAGGTACTATACTCTGTCCTGTTGTGTGCAGGCCCTGAAATGTTTTTGTACTTTCTGTAAAATATAGGAGGATGATAGTACATAGAAAATTCTAGATTTTTTGAATGAATCTGTTTTTCCTTTCAACCTCTATTTTGCCCTCTGGATCTAAAACATCAGGGCAATTTTCCCTGAGAATTTCTTGAAGGGTGATTTCTAGGTTCTTTCTTTGATCATGGCTTTCAGGTAGTCCAATAATTTTTAAATTGTCTCTCCTGGATCTATTTTCCAGGTCATTGGTTTTTCCCATAAGATATTTCACATTGCCTTCTATTCTGTCATTTGTTTGGATCTGTTTAACAGCATCTTCATCTCTCATAAAGTCATTAGCTTCCATTTGCTCCAGTCTAACTCTGAAGGAATGAATCTCCTCAGTGAACTTTTGAGATTCTTTTTCCATCTGGCAAATTCAACTTTTTAAGGCATTCTTCTCCTCATTGCCCTTTGGGTCTCCTTTGCCATTTGAGTTAGTCTATTTTTTAAGGTGCTGTTTTCCTCAGTCAGGCTGTTGACCCTCATTTCATACTTTTCCTGCATCCTTCTCATTTCTCTTTCCAATTTTTCCTCCACTTCTCTTATTTGATTTTTAAAGTCCTTCTTAAGGTCCTCTATGGCCTGCAACCCGCTCATGTTTTCCCCTGAGGCTTTTGGAGCAGGATTTCTGACCTCACAGCCCCCTCCTGTTCCATGCATCTTTGCCCCCAAAGTAGGAGTCTAAGGTTGCATTTTTCTGTTTAACCCTTTGCCTTGGCATGTTGCCACTTAATTACTTGACTTTTGGGCTTGTTGTCACAGTATGGCTTGGCCGCCAGACCGGGGAACTTTCCCCCGAATGTGTGGGGGGACAACTTCCGTTTCTGGCAAGCTATAAACCCACCCACGACTTCCACCCCAGATTACAATCCAGATCCAGGGAGGTTAAGGCCAGAGCAATTACCCCCCAAGACTGATTGCTGGATCTCCCTACAGTTCGCAGGCCAGGAGCTGGAGCTGCCTCTGAAAACTACAAAATGGTGTGTCTCCTCAGTGGCTTCTAGCCCCCAGGGGAGGAAGCCGATGCATTCCCCAAATACTGGTCCCAAAGTCCATAGCGCACTAACCTCTCACTTTGTCCTAGGCATGTCTATGTTGATAATTCTGGAATCACCACAGCTGCTGGTGTTCCAGGGTCCCTCCAGCTGGCTGCTGGCCCAGCTGCCCTGGGGCTAAAACTGCGACTCAGGCGGACCTGTGCTCGGCTCCCCGGGCACTGCGCTGCCGGCTCCCAGAGCGCTATTCTGGTCCTTCCTGCAGGGCTGCTGGGCTATCCTCAGCAGGAGGTTAGCTTCTCTGTGTCGTTCTGTGGGTGCTGGGGCTCCAAAAGTTGTTCAGAGCCCCCTTTTACATAGTTTGGAGGTGATCTGGGGGGAGAGTGCTTTGGATGTGCTGTTTCTACTCTGCCATCTGGGCTCTGCCCCCCGAATGAATCTGTTTTGCTCTGTTAGTTGGATTCTTGCTGTCAAAGTCACAAAAGTATTTCTCAAAATTCCATCCTAAGTATACCCATCTCCTCTTCAAAATCCCTTGAGATATAAATGTCACACTTTTCATCTGTTTCATTTTAAGGTATATTTAATAAGTTTTAAAGATCATTATCAATAATCTGTTTTATTCCTTTTTTGCTCTTCAGATTCCCATAAATCCTTGCTTTTACCTCTTGTTTTATCTAACCAGAGCTTAGGGATGAAATTATTTCTTAAAGTTGACCAGCATTATTGGTCTGTAATACATTGTATGTGACTTAGAACTGAAAGCACTAGTATAGCAAAGGTAGAATAAAGTACTTCCTTATTACTGATAAGATGTTTCCAGTTTTGTTTCGATACCATACTGGCTAATAATTAAGTCATGCTCATCTTTATTCCATTTCATGAAAGGCAGTGTGGTGTGAGTGACCATTTTCTTTGGTATTTGGCACTATCTGTCCCAAAGCATTTCCAGTAAGTAGGAGATTGATCCTGGTGAGTCTTGCCTTCTTGTGGAACCAGAACATGTAGAATGCCTCTTGTGCAACTGTCTTCTGTTGTCAAGCTAACTCTCACTACAGTTTTGAAGAGGGTCAGCCTGCAACCCTAAACTACCCTGCCTCTTAGATTCCTAGGAGTAGCTGAATCATACTGGACAGGAGCTTAACCCAGTCTGTGATATTGCCAGAGTTCAATTTGCTAACCTTTGCCCAATTTATCAAATTGTCAGACTTTCACAGCAAGTACTACAGCAATCTCAGGGTGCATAAAGTCCCTACTCTACACAACCCTGACTGAAATTCTGCTACTTTACCACTTCACATCATGGGCAATGGTTTGGACTTTTAGAAGGTCATTGTACTTATCATCATTATAATTTATGTTATACATTTATAGCCAAGGTGACCAAACTCAGGTGAACTGTTTTCTTTTTTTCCTGTGGAAACTTTTGGTCCCATGGAGGTCTGGATATGGAGTACCTTTTAATTATCTGTGCTGATCTGGTGACAATGAGAATCTTTTGTGGCTGAGCTTCTATGCCTGACACTATTAGAAATCAGGGATCCAGATATCAGAGAATATCAGAGCTGGGATAAATCTTAGAAAATATCTAGTCTAATGCTCTTGATTTTAGAAATGGAGAAATTGAAATCCAGATACAGAAAGGGTCTTGCTCATGACTATTAAAGAAGATTATTAATCTGATTTCCCGAACTCTGAGAGAAGCCAAAGCCTGGATCACAGAAAGAGGGACAACTGTACTTTCTGGGACTGAAGGATAAAGAAACTGACATAATGAGTCTCTGAAATGCAGTGTGCTACAGTGGAAAGCATGTATAATTTCAAGTTAGAGAACTTAAGTTCAAAATCCTACTCTGCATTTTGTATTCATGTGACCTTGGGCAAGGAGCAACAACAACAACACAACAACAACAGCAACAGTAATAAATTTTTATTGTTCATTTCAGTTCACAAAAATGTTCTCATTTTATTCCCACAATAATCTTGGGATATAGGTGCTATTATTTTCCTTGTTTAACAGATGAGGACACTGAGGGAGAGAAAAATTAAAGTAACTTGCCCACCTATGAAATATTTGGAGCAGAATTTGAAATCGGGCCTTCCAAATTCCAGGTTCAGTGCTATATCATTAAATTAATTTGTAAAATGAGGAAATCTGATCATATAACTTCTAAATTCTCTCCTAGATCAAAATTGATGATTCCTTTTTACTAAATCAATGTAACTCATAGTATAATCCTGTGATTTTGCATAAAACTGTCTCCATGCATAGAAAGAATGATTATTCGTGTGTCTTCCCGAGGAGCAGAGTTGATATGAGAGCTTAGGGAAAGAGAAAACTTCTTCTTGCTTCCTGCTTAGAGAGAGGACATATGGGATCCCTGACCATATTCAGGGAGAAATATAGAGAGAAAGAGAACAAATATTGCAGGACAGACACGTAGAGGAAAACTAGACTTTCAATATGTCCCTGAACTACAATTGGGTAGATCAGGGCCTCTTTTGGTTGTGCTGAGGTATTTTGTTCCCACTGGGGAAATTCATTCACTCTATGTATTATTTTATATATTTTTTTTGTTTTATATAAGATCTCTGATTTCTACTTACTATTTGTGTGGATAAGTGGTTTCATTATTATTTTATTTGTATTTATTAGTAACATGTTATATATAATATAACATTTATTATTTATAAACCATGAATATTCACTATTTTGATGGTCTTTTGTGTAGCTTTTGGTGTAAAAGTTGTTAAGTGTTTGGATATAAGCTGCATCCTTTCCTTTTTAATGGATAGGAATAAGGAAAGAAGATTAGAACCTCAAATTAATTTTCCCTAGATTAACAGTACTTAAGGAGAGGTCTATAGATACACTTTTCTGGTAACCTGCCTCTGAGGAAAGAAAAGTGACCCTAATCTCCTATTCTCCTCCAGACAGGAATCAAACCCCTTTGAGAAGGATGGAGAAGGGTGGACAAGGCTCTTTGCCCGAGATCAAAACCCCTTGGAGAAAGGTGGACAAGATTTCTGGCATATCTACTAAATCCTCTCTGTGAATTGCATTTAGACAATCTATATGGGTATACACATAACATATATGGACAAGATACATGCACATATCTTACATCAGTATAATCTGGTGCTTATTTAAGACCCTTAGAGCTTTATTTTACATTTGTTATAAATTGTCTCAACTGTTTATAATCATCTATTCATAAACATTGTAAATACCTACTATGCACCATGCAGTATAGTTAGTTAATAGCAGTAAGTGCTCCTATCTCTACAATTCTTTAAAGGCTCTACAGCACTTTCTGTACATTCAACTCTGTCGTATAGGAAGTACAACTATTATTGTCCCTGTTTTACAGAGGTGGAAACTGAGGCTCAGGGAGAAGTGATTTACCCAAGATAATGTGACTAGTCATTGTTGAAGCCAACATAAGAATCCTGATCTCCTGACTCAAGGTCCAGAGCTCTTTTTACAACATCAACTCTGGCATAGGACTTGGAAGAAAATGTTTTAACTTGTGCCTCTCTACCAAGATGTGCCAAGTTTGTGCCAGGCCCTTTACTATCTCTGGGAAGAGTTGTCTTCAATAGCCACCCGAATACTAAGTATTTGGGAGTTGTTGGGCAAGGAGAGAAGGAGTAGGGGAGAGAAGGAATTAGCACAACATCCAGTGGGCCCCAGCTGCTACAGAGCACAGGGGCCTGTGGGAAAGGGAAATTCTAGTTTTCTCCTCTAGAGAAGATAGGAAAAATAAGAATAGCATACATTTATATAATGCATCTTACTAGCCTGAATCAATGGTAAAAACCCTTTATTGGAGTCAGAGCACCTGAGTTCTAGTCAATATTTTCCCATTTCTCACTATTTAACCTTAGGTGATATATTAATCTCTGAGCCTCATTTCCCCTATCTGAATTGGACTAGATGAATCATCTCTTAAGTTCCAGTTTAGCTTTGATGTTCTATGTTCTAAAGTCCCTTCCACTTATAGCATTTTGTTTTCTATATTTTAAGATCCCTTCCAAATCTGACATATTTTCTATGTTCTTAGGTCCTTGCCAATTCTAGTATTTTATGTTCTAAGGCATCTGCCACATCTGACATTTTAGGTTTCATGTTATAACATTTCTTCAAGCTCCAACCTCTCTGAGATTCAGTTTTTCCAAATGAGCTGGATCACATAGTTAAGAGAGTATTGGACCTGAAATCAGGAGAACATGGATTTGAATCCCTTACTTATTGTCTGGGCAAGTCTAGCAGGCAGCTAATTGGCACAGTGGATAGAACTTATCAGATAACTCAGGGTCTGGAAGACAAATTCAAATCCTGCCTTAACTAATCATTAACTGTGAGATCTTAGGCAATTAATTTATCCTTTCCCAGCCTCCGTTTCCTCAGCTGTAAATGGAGGTAATAATAATTTTTGTGTCACATTATTATTGTGAAGATAAAATGAGATACCATATATGAAGTATTTTGTATACTTTAAAGTGTCCTATAAATGTTAGTATTATTAGTTAAACAATCAGTTTCCTCATCTGTAAAATGAAGGGTAAAATGAAGGGATTGGACTCAATGACTTTAAAGGTTGGCTCTAAATGGCTCTAAATCAATAGTTCAATTATCCTATGCCTCTACGTTCTTCCAGGCTTCCAGCTCTGGCCTTCTATGAATTTCTACAATGACCCCATGAGGTAGCTTGTGTTACTATTATAATTTCTATTTCACAAATGAGGAATTTGAACCCAGCAAGGTTAAAATATTTGATTTATCCAAAGTTCACACAGCTAAGTTAATGCCCATAACCAAAGCTAGAACTCAACTCACCAGGATCCCAATATAGCTTGCTTTCCCCATCACCATGATGCCTCTTCTCTAATGTGAGTGTTGATATAGTCTCACTAAAAATACACGTCTGAGTAGAATTGTTTGAGTCCTGGCCTTGAGGAAGGGAAACCCTGGACAAAGAACAGGAATTCCTACTTCACACCTTGGGGAATAATGTTCAGTAACCCAGAGAGGTGGATCAGGTGGAAAATATGAATATCTGGGGAAAAAGGTTGAGATGAGTTCATGGATGGCTGCCTGAGCTATAATGAGTAATTTGAGGAAACCAGGCTGTTTGGGCAGATCTGGCCTTTGAAGATATTGTAAGGTCAGTGAAGTTAGTTTTTGGCACCCTTAATCTCCCTGTCCTAGCCTGTTTTCTCTATGTTCTCATCCCCAAAAGATTTTGAATGTAAAAACAACAGAATCTGGTCACTTATTAGACAGTAATATCTCCTATTTCTACATTGTGATAGGGTCTACAAAGTTATTCCCCTCCACCCAAATTTCATCATTTTGATAGAGTATTATCAACTGACAGAAATAGGTGGTGACCAGTCATATAACTCTTAAATATCCGACCTAGAATTCAAATCCAAGTCTCTGGACTTCAGATCAAGAATTCTATTCATTGTATTATGCTATTCCAGGGAGTGGATGGATTGGTTTTGAATATTAGAGTTAAAAGTGACATGAATATTTGGAGCTTCTCTAACTGAGAGTATGGTAGACCACTGATAGAATTAAGAAAGTCTAGAGGAAGAACTGATTTGGGGGAAAGATAAATAATTCAGTTTTAAATGTTTCATGTTTGATATCATGGGAGGATATTCCAACTGTGATACTTAGGAGATAGTTTGAAATTTGCTTTTAAATCCTTTGGAGTTGGAAAATCCTTTAGCAGTAGATGACAAAATGGAAATCATGAAACAAGATGAATTCTCATGGAGGATAGGAGAAACAAACAGAGACAAAGACACAGACACATAGACACACACAGAAAGAGAGAGAGAGAGAGAGAGAGAGAGAGAGAGAGAGAGAGAGAGAGAGAGAGAGAGAGAGATTGTATTTCTACATTTTACCAATAAAGTCTAGCAGGAAGAGATAGAGAAATTCCATTTGAAATAATTGTAGATAACACAAAATACTTGGGATTCTATCTACCAAGACAAACTCAGGAACTATATGAACACAATTGCAAAATATTTCTTACACAAATAAAATTTAGATCTAAACGGTTGGAGAAATATTAACTACTCATAGGTAGGCTGAGTCAATATAAAATAAATAAAATAAACATTTATTTATTTATGTTTATTTATATGTTTATATTTATAAGTAAATAATAAATAAATAAAATAATAAAAACAATTCTACCCAAATTATTTATTCAGTGTTATATCACTCAAACTACCAAATAATTATTTCATAGAACTTGAAAAAAATGATAGAAAACTGGCCTCAGTGATAGGAAAACATGATCCATAAATCAAGTAAGTAGTTAATAAATGCCTTTTAATGGATTTTGCTAGCATTCTCTCTGACTAAAGTCAAGCAGTTGATAACATCTCTAACTGATCCTGTATATCTTTATGTTTGAGGCAAAATCAAGATACAGAAACCCTCTAGGTAGAAGAAATTGTATTCTAAATTATAATAAAGTAGGTTTTCTTGCCACAACACATGTGCCAAACATTTGGGGTAACATTTTGGAGATAATAAATATGATGCCATGGGAAGTTAGTCCAAGAGAAACGAGAAACTTTTCAAAGATACATTTCTAAAAGCACAAATAGAAAAGATTTCCATGAAGAAGAAAAGAGATCAATATAGATGATTGTGTTGCTCACCAGCTGTTTCAGATTTAAGAGCCATATATATATATATATATATATATATATATATATATATATAGGGCATGTAAATGCCACTTTGGGGCATGGTCTCATAAGAGTAATGTCAGGAGTGTGAATGCTCAGAATGATCTGAGGCTTATGAGGAATGCAAAGGATGACAGAAAGGACTTTCTAAAGTTTCTTCAAGTAGAGAGGAAGATCAAAGAAGTGATATATAGGACCATAGCTGGGGTGGGTGGAATGAGAAATGAAAGAAAGAAGGGAGGCAGTTAGTTCTTACTTTGCTTCTATTTTCTTTGCCAAGTAGAATGATCTCAAATTTAAAAAGAAATGTTTAGGATGGGGATGGCTAGGTGGCACAGTGAATAGAGCACCAGCCCTGGAGTCAGGAGGACCTGAGTTCAAATCCAGTCTTAGACACTTAACACTTACTATTCATGTGACCTTAGGCAAGCCACTTAACCCCAATTGCCTGCCTCCTCCCTCTAAAATTCAAATCCCCCCGCAAAAGAAATGCTTAGGACAAAGACTTTGATTTTGATTCTTTGATTATAGAATTCTAGAATTGTGTTCCTGTCTGACCTCTCCTCATTCTTCTTTGTTGGCTGTTATCCATATCATAGCCCCTGGTTATGGGGTTTCCCCAAGATTCTGCCCTTTGATTCTCTTCTCTTTTTTTCCCTCCATGTTCTCCAATTTGGCGACCTTTTAAGCACCCATGGATTTAATCTTCATCTCTATTCTTCATACTCTCAGACTATATATCTAGTTCCAGTATCTCTCCTGAGCTTCAGTTTTGTATCACCAACCATCTATCAAATGTTTAAAACTCTGTGTTCCATAAACATCTCAGACTCAACAAGTTCAAAGCAGAATTCATCATGTTTCTCCTCAAACCCACCTTCTTTCAATGTCGCCAGTCCCATGGAAGAGATCATTGTTATTCTGTCTCCCAGGTCCACAACTTCAATGATGTCATCAACCACAAGCTTTCCTTCTCCCTGCATATTTATTTGGTTGCCAAGGTTTTCCATTTACACTTCTATGGTATCGTTTTACCTGAGTCCCCATCACTACTTACACAGCAACCACTGCAGTTTAGGTCATTACTTCTTACCTTATGTATTGTAAGGCCTCCCTAATCAGTCTCTGCCTCCAGTTTCTCTCTACTCTACCCCAACCTTCATTCAACCACCTGTATTAACAATGCAATATTTACTATGCCTATGGCAATTATAAATAAGCTTATGTAGTTATTAATCACAAAATGTATCAGGCTCTCTATATGGGGGATAAAGCCAGAACATTTATTAAAATACCAAATAACTGAGTCCCAAAACCAGAAAGTCAAAGCCATCAGAATAGTTATGAAATTGGCACAAGTAGTTAACATAGTAAACAACCACATTCTTAAGCCTTCAAAACAGAACAGGCTACCTCAGGCAAAGGTCCTTCTCTCCCCACTCACAGCAACTGCTCAGCGTCCAGGAAGCGTGCTCACAACAGCTCCAGCCCCCCGAAGTTCTGGTCCCTGGCAGTCCCCAACAAGAGACCTTAGCAGAAATTCTGGCTGGCTCAAAAAGGGGTTTGTGCCTCCACCTCTACCTTGACTGCTACTGCCTCTGCTGCTGCTGCTGCTGCCATGGCCACCGCCAGTCCCCACCGGAACTCTAGCTTTCTTGCCCCTTCCCTTCCTGCTATGTCAGCAAGTCCAATGGGGCATGGAAGATCTTTAAATCCCATAACCCTTACACCACCAAATCTCCATCCTAAATCTATCCTGTCCTACAGCTCACATTTGACCATGTCCCTCTCCTATTCAGTAGACTCTAGTGGCACTGTCTTGCCTCTAGGATAAAATATAAACCCCCCTATTTGGCATTTAATGCATTTACTAACCTGACCCCAACTAACCTTTCCAACTTCATCATATCTTTCTTCTCCTCCTGGACTCTGCAATCCAACCAAGCTGGCCTTGCCCTTTTTCACATACAGAACTCCATTTCTGGTCTAAAGTCTGTCTGAAATTCCTGGAATGAATGGCCTCCTCCTCTCTGTCTATTAGAATCATGATGTGATTCTAAGGATGTAGTGCAGTGGCTGGAGTGCTATGCCTAGAGTCAAGAAGGTCTGAGTCCAGATTTAGTCTTAGATACCTACTGGCTGTGTGATTCTGGGCAAGTCATTTAACCTCCATTTGTCTCAGTCTCTGTTGTCAAATGGAGATAATAGTAGAAATTACCTCCCAAAGCTGTTGTGAAGATTAGATGAGCTATTTGTAAAGCATTTAGTGCTGATCCTGGAACATAATAGGTGTCATATAAATGCTAGTTATTATTATTATTAATTGTTATAGAAAGGTCAAACACCACCTAAAATCTCCTGATTCCCCCAGATGCTGGTAACTTCCCTTACTAACTGCCTTGCACTTTGTAGATGTCTGTGAGTGTGTGTATGTGTGTGTTTACACATACATATATGTATATATTTGTATGTTTATGTGTGTGTATGTCATTCCAATAAAATACAAGATCCTTAACTGCAGAGAATGTTTCCTTTTCTTCTTTATATTCCCAGCATCTAACACAGTGCCTGTCACGTTGTAGACATTAAGACTTCTTGTTGATTGATTGCTTGGTTTGTGAGTACTTAGAAACAGTAAGATGATTACTAAGAACCAGGTAGACTTTTTAAAGAACAAGCTATGTCAGTCTAACCTCTCTTCTTTTGGGGGGAGATTACTAGACTGTTGTTCCTTCTTTGTTCTTGAAGAGAACCGATGATATCATGATGGTGATGTCTTGACTTGTGTGTGAATTGGATTCAAGTGAGGCAGAGTTTATCAAGGTCATCAGTCTCACTATCTCCTCCAGAGTCATCAGAGTCCAGTGGCAAAACAAAAGTCAAGGATTTAGTAGGTGATCTCTTCAGTTACTAGACTGATTCATCTGGGGATGCCATAGACATATAATATATGGTTCTTAATTAGGCATTTGATGATCTCCAATGTTATGCTTATGAACAAAATGGTGAGATATAGGCTAGATATCCATATGGCTAGTTGGATTTGATTGAATCAGAGTACTCAAAGAGTACTAAGATAGAACTATAGAAAACAGAATATACTTTTTACATACATCCCTCTCCTGGTAAACATTTAGAAGTAATAAAGGAGGTTGGTTATGCCCTGAAATATGAATAATGACTAAATTTTTAATATTAAGGTATTAATAATAATTACTATTAAAGTTGCTTCTGGTTTGATGTCATTTTGGAGGTTGATCTGCAGTGGATCTATGTTTGGCTTTGTGGAGATCAGTATTTTTATCAATGACTTAGATGAAGGCATATATGACAGGTTTATTATGTTTGTATATTCTAGGGAGATGGGAAGGGTGGTTAACATGTTGGATGGCAGAAATGGGAGATAAAGAAAAATCTGGGTAGGCTAGAGAAAGAAAATGTGATTGGGATAAGTGCAAATTTCTATACAGGTTCAAGTAATCCATCACACAAGTCAGGATAGGAGAGGTATGAGTAGACATCAGTTCATATGAAAAAGATCTGGGAATCTGAGTGTACTCTAGGCTCATTGAATTAATATAGAAATTTGTCAGTCTAAAAATCTAAAGTACGTTTAAGTTACACTGAGAGACAGAGTATGACGTGGGACAACACCGTTATCTATACTCTGCTTTAATCAGCTCACACCTGGAGGATAATATTCAATTAAAAGAGATATTTTTAAGAACCATCACGGTAAGAGGACGGGAAATTATATCATATGTGGATGAGTTGATGGTATTGAGGATATTTAATCAAGACATAAGGATGACTTAAGGCGGGGACATGATAATTATCTTCAAGTATTTGATGAACTGTCATGGGGAAGAGAGATGAAATTTGTCCTATTTTGCCCTCATAGAGCTGAACCCAGAGCAATTGATATGTGTTGCATAGAAATGTATTTAAAGACTCAATAAAAATTCCAAATAACAAATTCCAAAGAATGTAATATGTCTAAAGTAGAAGAGGCTACATCAAGGGGCCATGAATTCCCTTTCACTGAATAATTTCAAGTGGAAGCCAGATGGCCCCTTTTGAGAAATGGTATAAGGTGAATTTCTGTTCATGCGCCTGTTAGATCAGTCTATGGAATGTCAACAATACTTGGATTATCTACATTAATTCAATTCAACAAACATTAAGTATGTGCAAAAGCACTCTGCTTACTTCTATGGGCATATATATGAAAATCAGAATCCTAAATTTTGGATGAAAAGTGTACACAAATGATTATAATGCAAGTTAGAAATAGGGGGCATAAGGAAAACTCAAAGAAGTTTATGGAGAAATTAGAGAAGGCTTTCCAGAGGAAGCAGCACCTGAGTTGGATATAGAGGGATGTTGTAGAGATGTGGAGGGAATATGTACCTCCCAGGAATAAGGCATGTCATAAACACATGTACAAGAGCTGGGAGATGGCAGGATAAGATCAGAGTAGCTAGACCTCCAGTATGACTGGAATGTAGAGGATGACAAGGAGAGTCTCTCAGTATTATAAATTTATAGAGTCTCAGAGTTAGAAGGGACTTTGGAGGTCACTGCATCATAATAATAGACCTAGAATAGAACCATAGTGGTCTTCTTGTCAAAACTGTGCCTACACAAGAATCCCTGCTAAAATATTGCTCAAAATTAGTTGTCCACCCTATACTCAAAGACATTCACTGAAGTGTAATCCACTCCTTTCTATGGTAACCTATTTTTCCACTTTGGGCAAACTCTAGGTATCAGAAAGTTTTTCCTTCACCTTGGGCCAAAATTTTCTTCTCTGTACTTTCTATTCATTTTGCCTAGCTCTGCTTTTTGTTTCCAAATGGAACAAGTCCAATTTCTCTTATAGGTGACAACCCTTAAACTATTTGATAGGTTGTTGAGAGAAAAAGGCTTTGTAAAATGTAAAGTGCTCTAGAAAAGTGAGCTGTTATTATTCTAAGTTCTGTTATTGGCCCATTAAATTCTGTGCCTTGACCTATGTTTGTGTTACCAGAGATGTGGAACAATTACCCTGCCCTGTATCAGGCCTGATACACTTACCAAGTGCGGGTTATAAATGAAGAAGGTTAAAGTGACTTTGGAGATTTGAGTCTTTAGGACTAATAACTCCTTATGCAAGGGTCTTTGTTTTGTTTTTCTTCTATTAATAAAAAATGTTCTTGGTGATGGTACTGCTTGCTGGGGGCAAAAGCCAATCTTTTCAATGCCAGTATTCTTTGAGTAATGTTGTATGGCTGTGGATCATGGAACATACCGATCTCAGAATTACAATGGCAGTTGACCAAGAGGGCAAGGAGACGCTGCAAGGTGGGTGTCTGCAAGCTCAAGCAAATTAACAAATAATGACATGTTACATGAGAAACAATGTAAAAGACAACACCAAGGACACACTTGAGTGGAAAGGGAGGCAGTGTAGTCATTTAACAAAAGCAACAGCTAGCCTGAGTGGGACCTATAAGTGCAAAATATTTAAAACAAATTACCAAAGAAGAATATTTCCAGTGCATTGGTTAGAGACTCTGGAGAATCTGTTGAAAAACCTTGGCAAGAATTCCTGAGAGTAAGAAGGCATGGGAGAGCAATCTCAAATGGTGGAAGGCGTAGTCACATGTATAAGATAACAGCTTCATTAAAGGGTCTAGATTCTTGGGAGCTGTGTACTTGCAAGTGGAATGGCTGTCTTAGGAGGAAGTGGGTTCCCCATTATTGGAGGTCTTTAAACAGAATCTGGATATCTTCATATTGAAGATATTGTAGAGGAAAATCTTGCTTCAGGAGTGGATTAAAATAGATGTCACGGAGGGATCTCCCAATTCTAAAATTCTATAATTTTAAGGCAATGCCAATGAAACAAATATGACTAAGGCAGGTGAAAAGCACCACAATGGAAAATATTTATTGGTCAAGACTAAAAAATGCCCTTTTTCACTCGTTTCTGAAATGGCAAGAATAGCTCTCTTTTCTAAAACACTTCATAATGTATAGAGGGCATTATCTTCACAACAACCCTGTGAGGTAGATAATGAGAGTGTTATTATTCCAATTTGACAGATGAGAAAACCAAGACTTGAAAACATACAGTACCTTTTCCAAAGCCACAGATTTGACAAGAACAGAGTCATGGCTTAAACCCAAGTCTTTTGTCTCCCAGTTGGTGAAGAGAGGATAGATGAATGGCAGGGGTGTGGGGGGTGAGGGTGGGGGAGGGATGAAGCACAGGTAGCTAATAATGATGATGGAGTGGTTAACAATAGTTGCATACATATAGTACTTTCCATGCATTCTCATTTGCAAAGCGCTTTACGTTCATTACTGTATCTCATTTGATCCTTACAAAAACTCAATAAAGGAGGTACTATTATTATTATTCCCACTTTACAGGTGAGGAACTTAACTCTGAGAGGTTAAGTGTCTTTTCTAGAGTTACTCAGCTAGTGTCTGAGGCAGGATTCAAATTCAGGTCTTGCTAACTCCAAGTGTGACCCTCTATCCATTCTCTTAACTAGCTGCTGAGGGAGAGTTTTGGAAAGAAGAATTATGAACACTTAAGGTTTTTGTAGCTAATGCCCACCCAACTTGCCTCCCTGTAGAGTTGGGCTTTACACGGCATTTAAGTATGGAGAAAGATGATTGACTTGTAAGAAAAAGTGAGTCCTTCCTTGGAAGAGTATTGGAAAATATCTGAGCTGCGGTGCCTGAGGGAGCAGCTGTCATGAATGATGTGGGTTTCCTTAAAACAAGAACATTGAACTCTCTTCTAACTTGTTCTCATGAAAGCTTCTTTCCATATCTCTGGATAACCAACCAAGCAAACAACCACCACCACCAAAATCAAAACACAACAAAACAACACCCCTCTCCCCACCCAAATCCTATACTGTTTTCTGATTTGCCAAGCATTTTCCTAACAAGAGCTCTGGGTAATTAGGGTACTGCAGTTGATTATTCTCAGGGGAAGAAACTAAGGAAATGGGAGGGGAACTAATTTGCTGAAGGTCACATGGCTAGTAAGTGTCATAGCCAGGTCTTCCAATCTCCAAGTGAGGATGTATCTACTATATCCTATTGAAAAAGCAGGCATCTAATACTCAAAATTGCTAATGATTAAACTGTCTCCTGGTTGGGTGTGAAGGACAAACCACACACACACACACACACACACACACACACACACACACACACACACACACACACACACAGAGGTTGGATGTGGTGAGCTTGGAACAGACACCTGGAATCAATTGCTCATGGCAGAGCTTTGAGAGGAGGATGAAGTGGAGTAGCCCTAGGACAAAATCTAAATGAGTGAAGTGAGTCATGAACAAGTGACATTTCTCAAGTGGGAGAAAAATGTTTTCTTCTGTTGCCAGTGTGTGCAGAGTAAGGAAAGAAATGGGAAAACTAGAGAAATGCAACTTATCACAGAAAATGTAATTACTATTTATTCATCCAACCAATCAACAAATGCTTGACTAAGTCTGTGTGCAGAGTTCTATAGTAGATGGTGGGGGAAATAATAAAATTTAAATAATAGAGTCACTGTCCTCTTCAGGTTGAGAGTCTAGTGGAAGGAGAAAGTATATGTATACTAATATTGTATCTGACATTGCAGGAGAGGGACCATGGTGTGTGTAGTTGAAAGCATACTAGATTTGGGATCAGACTACTTGGATTCAAATCTGTATATTTACTGTGTGACCAGGGACAAATCCTTTTTTACTTCTTTTCTGAATCTCAGGTTCCTGATCTGTAAAATGAGAGTAAGGACACCTGGACTATCTTCTTCATGGCATGGTTGTTAGGAGAGCAGTTATAAACAGTTTGACTAGACATGTGAGCTATAACTATCATGATACAGGGAAGGACATGAGAGAGGTACAGTAAGCAATGTCTGTTGCTGAAGTTTGTTTGGCAGGTAATGAGGGAAGTTTTCCTGGAGGAAGTGATATTTTATTGGGCTTTAAAACATAGGCAAGAATATACTAAGTTTTGAATTCCTAATGATGCCAAAGCTCTCATAGCTATATTAGAACATGGTGGTCTTTGACATTTTATTTCTAACTTTATCATATCAATCTTTGCTGCCTGCCTAACCATTACTAGGGGCTCTTTCTAGAAAATTCAAGGCGAGGAAGAAAAGAGAGCTTGTACCATTAACCAGTGTTCCATTGAATCAAGAATCTTTAATTGGAAGGGTGAATGGGTGGTAAAATTGAAACCCCTCGCTGAAGTATCTAGCTACTCTGTGATACAAAAAAGAATTGTAGAATCCTAAATTCTTAGACCTAGAAGGGACCTTGTACAGGGGCTATTGAGTCCAACTCCTACCTGAAATGTGAGTTAACTTTATAACATCTCTCAGAATGATCATCTAGCCTTTGCTTCAGTACATCTAGTGATGAGGAACTCATTCCCTTCTGAGGTAGACCATTCCACTTTTGGAGAATTCTTACTGTGAGGGATATGTTTCCCTGTTTTAAATAGAAATCTAGCTAGAACTTCTCCCCACTGTTCCTAGTTCAGTCCCCTGGGGCCAAGAAGAACACTTCTAATTTCTTTCATATTTATTTATTAAGATATTTATATTTTTGGATGAAATTGATAGGCTTTTTGAGTTCTTTGGGGTATTGGCAGTGAACTCTTTAAAGAACTTATGGAAAATGTTTCTGAAATGATTTAAACTTAGAGATAACAAAAGCTCAGGGGAAAACTATGTGAAATTTGCCATTATTTGCCATGAACACATTTAAAGATGTGTTGTTTTGCTAAGAATGTAGTACTCACTTATTCCCTAATTCTTAAAATATTTAATAATTTGATCTTCACAATACTTATTACTTTCAAAACAATCACATTTTAGGGGTAGTGAAAATGTGGACTTTGAGTTGGAACATGTTTGAATTAATATATTAGCTTGATTCATGGGACCACAGATTTAAAGTTGAAAAGGAGCTTAGAGGTCATTCAGTCCAGCCCCTTCATTAACTGTAGTGACTAGCCTAAGGTCACACAAGTTGTTAAATGATTTTGACATTTATTAGAAGTGCCTATTTTGTTGAGAACACTGTGCTGGGCATAGAGGGAGATGTAAAACTTAGCTAAGACAGGTGAGCATGGATCAGAGAGTCGTAGAAGAAGAAGCAAGACTTAGTAAGTGATACTTGTGAGAAATGAGTGAGAAGAAAGAGTCAGAGACAGTCTCGAATTTTTGAATATGTAAGACAGCATGGATGGTGGTGCCATGAAACAGTGGTGCTAGGAGGGCATGTTTTAGGAGAAAGATCATTCTTGGCCATGTTGAGTTCGAGGTGCTACTGAGAGACATCTTTAAATCCATGATATTTAAGAGGTGTTACAGGATGAGAAGAAGGCTGAAAAGTAAATACAGTTTAATTCATGAAATCCGTATCCAGTGCTGCAGAAATTCTGGGTTTCAGATGACCAGGGAATTCACCAAAAAAGGGAATAATATAAAAGGAAAATTATTTCCTTATTGGAAACAGATCATCATGATATTTAAAGTAGATTAAGGGGAGTCATACAGTCCTCTACCTGTATGTGCTGAGGATGAGTGATGATCTCTCTTCTTCAGGCTTAAATAGAACCTCTTCAAGCAGTTGAGAATATTATGGGACAGAAAGTTACTTTCCCAGGACAAAGTTGATGTAGGGGGTGTCCAACTGAGAATGGAGGGCTCAGAAGGCCCATCAAAGATTCATAAATTTTGGGCATCTAGGTGGCACAATGGATACAGTACTCAGGAAGACCTGGGTTCAAATCTGGCCTTAGACACTTGACACTCACTAGTTGTGTGACCCTGAGCAAGTCACTTAAACCCTGATTACCTTGACAAGACATTTTAACAAAGAACAGAAAAACTATTAAAAACAAATCATAAAATTTTCAAGTTTAAAAGGGACATCCATGGTTACCAATCCAATTTACATACTAAAGGAATCCCCACTATGGCATACCTAAGTGGTCATCTAACCCATCGGTAGGGAATCTGTGGCCTTGAGGACACATGTGGCCCTCTAGGTCCTTCAGTACAGCCTTTTTTTTTGCTTTTTTTCTTTGGAGGGCAATTGGGGTTAAGTAACTTGCCCAAGATCACACAGCTAGGTTTTTGTTTGTGTGTGCATTAAGTGTCTGAGGTCAGATCCGAACTCAGGTCCTTCTGACTCCAGGGCCAACGCTCTACTCACTGTGCCACCTAGCCGCCCCTCAGTACAGCCTTTTGACTGAGTCCAAGTTTTACAGAACAAATCCCTTATTTAAGAGGATTTGTTCTGTGAAGTTTGGATTCAGTCAAAGGGCCACATTTGATGACCTAGAGGTTAGTCTGACCTCTGCTTCAAGACTTCTGAGAAGGAGAACTCTGACACAATACAACGCTGTTTCTCTGAGAAATTGTATGGAAGTAGCTAAGTGTTAGGAGCCTCTGTGTCTTCTATAAAGAAGAAGGGTAGAGGAAGGTATAAGATATATACTTTGACAAAAGTGAGGGAGAAAGTGCTGCAATTATCATCCCCATTTAACAGATTAGGAAACTGAGACCAAGAGAGATTGAATGATTTGCCAAAGGTCTTACCAGTTTTAAGGCTGAACATCTGGCAGGTCATTTGTCAGTAGCTGAGAAGCCAATGTACTCATCAGAATGAATTTTCATGGGAGGTGAGAAAATTCTGCTCTCTTCTCTAGGTGTCTGTTCTTCAGACTTGCAGATGGGAGCCTCATTTGCTCATTTGCCCAATAGTTGCAGGGCTGACAACTTGGCTCTAAGAATCTCTTTTGTTTCGTAGGATAGATTAGTTAGTTTTGGTGCCTGTTGGGGCTAAGCTGATTTCCTATGTACATCTTTGTAATTTTGATGTTAATAATAGCTCCCATTTACATAGCGCCTTAAAGTTTGCCAAGTGTGTTACGTACATTATCTTCTCTGATCCTCGTATTAATCCCTTTGGGTAGATGTTATTATTATCCTCCTATACAGATGAGGAAACTGAGACTTAACTTTACTGACATGTAGCTGGGAAGTACTTGAGGCAGGATTTGCACTTGTTTCTTTCTGATTTCAAGTCCTGGGGCTCTCTTATTCAGGTTTGAGGATGATAGTGAGACCCATGGACTTTCTCCAAGATCATTGTATCATCTAGTCTATTCCCTTCCCAGCTCTACTTCTGACTTTCTGGACTTTGCTACCATGCTTCACCTCCCATCTCACTATGGAACTTCCCTCCACCATGTTGGCCTCCTTATCTCATTGGATATACTAATAGGATGAGTCCTACTGGAGCTGCCATTCCATGGAGAGACCCAATGTTCATTCCCTTCCCAGCTGTTTCTGAAGTTCTTGATTTTGTGGATACTCTGCCCCCATGTCAGTTGCATTTCAGTTCCATTTTATGTTGTCTTTCTCCATTAGAATATAATCTTAAAAGCAGGGAGTGACTTTCTTTTCGCAGCTACAAATAATGTAGATAATGAAATATTCTACTGTCTCATACCATTATTAGGTGTGAACAGTTCTTTGAGTTATATAATCAATGGTGTAAACCAGGTATAAACCATTCCCAGATACTTCTATTGAACTATTTCGATCAATACAAGATTTAAACTATGATCCCCATTAGGAGATAGTAAGAATTGAATGAAAGCAGATGACATAATATACGTAAGGTCTTATGGTTGGTTGAAGAAAATCATTCGTGCCCAATGCAGTTTGGATAAAACAGTAATCTAATTTTGAATCCAGAATTCCATTAGCAAGCTAGTATAGTTATTAAAGGGAATTTCTTAGTAGGATACAGTATTTGTTTCACATGCTCCCAAATTTTATCAGAGGATGGCCTTGTGAACTTTGAAAGGTCAGAAATTTTGGACTTTCCACTGGCATTGCTGGTAGCAGTACTCTTAGCACAGTAGTAGTTTTTTTTAAACAAATGCTTTATTAACTTCTGTTTTACATCAATCATTTCCACCAGATTTTGAGTTACAATCATTTTCCCCCCATTATTCCCCTACCCAACCTCCCAGAATAGTAGTCCCACAAGATATCACTTCCTCCAATCTGCTCTCTCCCATACCTTCTCCCATACACCCATTGACTTTTCCATTAGAGGAAGGTGAATCTTTGTGGCCCAATGCCTACACATCTTATCTCCCAATTACAAGCAAAAGAGTATTAATAATAGCATTTATATATATTTGAAACATTTAATGTTACGACCTCGAGTTTCAGATCCATTTCCTTCCTCCCTTGTCACCCATTCCTTCTTGGGAGATAAGTAATTCAGTATATGTTGTACATGTCTAGCTATGCAAAACATTATCATAGTAGATATATTGTACAAGGCTGCTTATAATTCCCTCCCACTCATCCCACCCCCAACCTGGTCCATTCCCTACATGATCCTGTCCCTCTTCTATAGTGGGTACTTCCAACCTCCCCTCACCCCAAGGATGCCCTCCCATCCATCATCCCTCCTCTCATCCCCCTTCCCCCTATCCTGCTGCAGGTTGAGATATCCCATTTAGTATGTATGTCATTTTCTTCCTGAACCAAATTCAATGTGAATGTGGTTTTGCCTTTTTAGCCTTCCTTATTCTCCCCTCCTTTGCAACCACTTCCCCTTGCTTCTTCTACATGGGATAGTTTACCTACCCTGTCTCTCCCCATCTCCTCTTGCCACTTTCCTCTCTCACCTCATAATTTCATCCCTTGAGTATTCTCCCTTCCCAACAAATTCAACCTATGCCCTCTAGCCATATAACTGTAACCATATACACACACATTCACATATGTATTCATATGACCACACCCCCTTCTTCCATTATTTTCATAGTGAGAAAGATATCATCAGTCACAGTTATTGCTTTTCCATATAGGAATGTAAATAGTTCAACTTTGATAAGTTCCTTTTGATTTCTTTTCCCTGATTACCTTCTCAGGCATCTCTTCCTTCTTGTGTCTGGATGTCAAATTTTCTATTCAATTCTGGTTTTTTCCTCAAGAATGCTTGAAAGTCCTCTATTCCACTGAATGACCATACTTTCCCCTGAAACAAAATACTCAGTTTTGCTGGGTAGGTGACCCTTGGGTTCATTCCCAGTTCTTTTGTCCTCTGGAATATCATATTCCATGCCCTTCTATCCCTCAGTGTAGAAGCTGCCACGTCCTGGGCTATTCTGATTGTGTTTCCACAATATTGAAATTGTTTCTTCCTGGCTGCTTGTAGTATTTTCTCCTTGATCTGGGGATTCTGGAAGCTGGCTATAATATTCCTGGGGGTTTTCTTTTTGGGATCTTTTTCAGGAGGTGATTGGTGGATTCTTTCAACCTTTATTTTGCCCTCTGGATCTAAAACATCAGGGCAGTTTTCCTGGAGAACTTCTTGAAGGGTGATTTCTAGGTTCTTTCCTTGATCATGGCTTTCAGGTAGTCCAATAATTTTTAAATTGTCTCTCCTGGATCTATTCTCCAGGTCAGTGGTTTTTCCCATGAGATATTTCACATTGCCTTCTAATCTTTCATTTGTTTGGATCTGCTTAACAGCATCTTGATTTCTCATAAAGTCACTAGCTTCCATTTGCTCCAGTCTAACTCTGAAGGAATGAATCTCCTCAGTGAACTTTTGAGATTCTTTTTCCATCTGGCAAATTCGACTTTTTAAGGCATTCTTCTCCTCATTGCCCTTTTGGGCCTCCTTTGCCATTTGAGCTAGTCTAGTTTTTAAGGTGTTGTTTTCCTCAGTCAGGCTGTTGACCCTCATTTCATACTTTTCCTGCATCCTTCTCATTTCTCTTTCCAATTTTCCTCCACTTCTCTTATTTGATTTTTAAAGTCCTTCTTAAGGTCCTCTATGGCCTGCAACCCGCTCATGTTTTCCCCTGGGGCTTTTGGAGCAGGACTTCTGACCTCACAGTCCTTTTCCGCTCTATGCCCCCAAAATAGGAGTCTAGGGTTGCATTTTTCTGTTTCCTTTGCCTTGGCATGTTGCCACTTAATTACTTGACTTTTGGGCTCGTTGCCACACTATGGCTTTAAGGCCAGATAGAGGAATTTTCGTCCCGAACGTGTGGGGGGCAACTTCCGTTTCTGGCAAGCTATAAACCCACCCACAACTTCCACCCTAGATCACAATCCAGATCCAGGAGGTTAAAGCAAGAGCGATTACCCCCCAAGACTGATCGCTGGATCTCCCCACGATTTGTAGGCTGGGAGCTGGAAATGCCTATGAAAACTACAAAATGGCTTGTCTCCTCAGCGGCTTCTAGCTCCCAGGGGAGGGAGCTGACGCATTCCCCAAATACAGGTCCCAAAGTCCATAGGACACTAACCTCTTACTTTGTCCTAGGCATGTCTATGTTGATAATTCTGGAGTCGCCACAGCTCCTGGTGTTCTGGGGTTCCTCCAGCCTGCTCTGCTCTCTGCGCGCTGCCGGCTCCCAGACCGCTGCGCTGGTCCTTCCTGCAGGGCTGCTGGGCTGTCCTCAGCGGGAGGTTAGCTTCTCTGTGTCGTTCTGTGGGTGCTGGGGCTCCAGAAGTTGTTCACAGTCCTTTTTTACATAGTTTGTGGGGAATCTGGGGGCAGAGAGGCTTGGAGGAGCTGTTTCTACTCCACCATCTTGGCTCCGCCGCACAGTAGTAGTTAATGGCAACATATATCATGAGCGAATGACAAGTTAGCCACAGAAAGGAAAGGCAGCCTTTTTTTCCCTAAGGGCACCAACCCTCAGAACTTTAGCAGCATGGAACCCCAAGGGGGTGTTGCAAAAGAAAATGCAGACAAAAGAAACTAAAGAAAAATAAAGTAACAAATAAAAAGTATGCTTAGGTCTGTATTCAGAATCCATTAGTTCTTTCTCCGAAGTGGATAGCATTTTTCACCATGAGTCCTTCAGAATTGTCTTGGATTATTGTATTGCTGAGAATTAGTCAAGTTTTTCATAGCTTATCATCATTCCAAGATTGCTGTTAATGCATATGATATTTTGTTCACTTCACTTTGCATCAGTTCAGAAAAGTTTACTTAATGGTTTTCTTACACCATCCTGCTCATCATTTTTTTTTTGCCTTTGCCATTATGTCAAACTTTACATATTGCTAGTTTTGTGCAAAAACTCAAGGAAAGAAGGAAGAGAAAAATAGTCTTTTTTGGCCTGTATTCGGATGACATTAGTTCTTTCTCTGGAGGTGCATAGCATTTTTCATCATGAGTCCTTTGGGATTGTCTTGGATCATTGTATTGCTGAGAAGAGTTAAGTCTATCCAAGTAGATTATCACACAATGTTGCTGTTGCTGTGTATAATGGTCTCCTGGTTCTGCTCACTTCACTTTGTATCAGTTCATGTAACTCTTTCCAGTTTTTTCTGAAGTCATCCTGTTTGTCATTTCTTATAGCACAATAAAATTCTATTACAATCATATACCACAGCTTGTTTCTTTTTCTATCTCATGCTGTTGAGTTTCATTAGAGATGTACAGGAATGCTGAGGATTTATGTGGGTTTATTTTATATCCTGCAACTTTGCCAAATTTATTTATTGTCTCAAGTAGTTTTTTACTTGATTCTCTAGGATTCTCTAAGTATATCATCATCTGCAAAGAGTGATAGCTTGGTCACTTCTTTGCCTAATTTGATTCCTTTGATTCCTTTTTCTTCTCTAATTGCTACTCCTAGTGTTTCTAGTACCAGATTGAATAAGAGGGGTGATAGTGGACACCCTTGTTTCACTCCTGATCTTATTGGAAAGCCTTCTAGTTTATCCCCATTGCATATAATACTTACTGATGGTTTTAAATAGATGCTTTCAACTATTTTAAGGAAGGCTCCATTTATTCCTATGCTTTCTAGTGTTTTTAATAGGAATGTATGTTGTATTTTGTCAAAAGCCTTTTCTGCATCTATTGAGATGATCATGTGGTTTCTGCTGGTTTTATTGTTGATATGCTCAATTATACTGATGGTTTTCCTAATATTAAGCCATCCTTGCATTCCTGGAATGAATCCTACCTGATCAGTTGTGATTTTTGTGATAAGTTGTTGGAGTCTTTTGGCTAATATTTTATTTAAAATTTTTGTGTCTAAATTCATGAGGGAAATTGGTCTATAATTTTCTTTCTCTGTTTTATCTCTTCCCGATTTAGGAATCAGTACCATATTTGTGTCATAGAAAGAGTTTATATACCACAGCTTGTTTAGCTATTCTTCAATTAATGGACATCCCCTCCATTTCTAATTCTTAGCCACCACAAAAGGAGTTGCTTTAAGCACATTTGCTATAAATATTTCTTTCCTCTTTGATCTCTTCAGGACACAGACCCAGTAGTGATATTGCTGGGTCAAAGAATATGCATGGTTTTATAGCCCTTTGGGCATAGTTCCAAATTGCTCTCCAGAATTGGGTTAGTTCACAACTCCACCAACAATGCACCATTGTCCCTATTTTTCCACACCCCCTCCAATATTTGTTATTTTCCTTTTCTGTCTTGTTAGCCAATCTGATAGACGTGAGGTGGTACCTCAGAGTTATTTTAATCTGAATTTCTCTAATTATTAGTGATTTAGAACATTCTTTTTATATGACTACTAGATATAGCTTTGGTTTCTTTTTCTGAAAATGACTCATTCATATGCTTTGACCTGGGGAGACGCTTTTGTACTAAGAGTTCTTATACTATACCACATTAGTAAATACTCCTTTCTAAAGGTTGGCTTATAATCAATATGGAGCACATCAGATAGAGGCTCATGAATGACAGTATTAAAAGTCATTCCCAACCCCTCAGGATTACTTTTAGAATTTTGAAGGAGGGGAATAGCCAGTCACTGGGGACCCAGCTCACCAATGTAGATGGGAATGGGGGAAGTAGCTACAAAATAGGTACTTAAATAAAGGTTATTGGACAGATGTTAGTTTGTATGGGAGATTTATATAGAAGTTAGTTAAGAACAATTTCATTTGGGAGTTTTGCTCTTAGGCCCTAAGGTGTTTCTTTTCCTTGCTAGAGAAAGTTTATTACCTTCAGCTTAACTGCTTTACTGTAAGGAATTCAGGCCTTCTTTCCCCTCAGCAGACATTCCCTCCCACAAACTTACTTCGTCTCATAAGTGCTTCTTGCATTTCTTTTTCTGTCAACTCCCACACACTGAAGTAATTTCCCTTTCTGGGAATTCACTTACCAAAAAAAATTTGAAACTTTCTATTATGAAGAAAGATATAGTCCATCCCTCCTTAGTCTTAGCATGTTTTTGGGCCTTCCTAAGGTCACACTCTTGGTCTAAGGAGGAACTGGGCTAGAAACCATGTTTTGCATTATATCTACTCTTCTCCAGTGCCTGTGAAGTTGCTATAATAATGAATAAGACATAACTGCATCTTAGAAACACTCAGACACACAAGCAAACTTGTACCCCTTAGAATTTCTGTTGATTGTCAATTTGAGTTTCTGTCTGAGGAACCATGAGAAAACTAAGTCTGAGTCTGTCCATTTTTAAGTTCTGCTTAAAAAAATAACAGCCCATTGACAAGTATTAATTGGATGTCTTATCACTTTATTAATACATGACCATGGGAGAATCACCTCTCCCTTTCAGATTTCAGTTTCTTCAATTGCAAAGCTAGGGGCTTGGATCTCTAATATTCTTTGAGGACTAGTCTGGGAGTCAATATGTCTTGCTTCCAGTCTTGCTTCTGTGATTAGCTGACATTGGGTGAGTGCCTTCTTCTCTCTGGGACTCAGTTTCCTCATCCCTATAATAATGGGTTTGGGTGATTTGAATTGATTCAGTTAATTCACTTCAGTTCAACAAATATGTGTGTGTGTGTGTGTGTGTGTGTGTGTGTGTGTGTGTGTATATATACATATAGTGTTATGTGCAAAGAAGGCAGGTAGGTGCTATAGTATATATATAGAATACTCAGTCTGGAGTTGGAAAGACCAGAATTCAAATCCAGCTTCAAACGTTTACTAGCTGTGGCATCCTGGGCAGGCCACTCACTTAACTGTTGCTTGTTTCAATTGTCCTCAATTTCTAAAATAGGGAAAATAACAGCACATACCTCTCAAATTTGTTGTGAGGGACAAATGAGATTATATCTATAAAACATTTAGCCTTGTACTTGGCACATAGAAGGTGCTTAATAAATGCCTTTTTCCTTCCTTCTTTTATGTGCTGGGTGCTAGGACGCAAGTTTAAAAGACAAAACTATTTCTACCCTTAAGAAGCTTGAAATTAAATAGCCCAAGGGGCTAGGAAACTGCACACCCTTTGATCCATGTGAGATGAGCATGGGTAGGGATGATATCTAACTAAGCTTTCTCCTCCAGTTTTGAGCATGTTTAATGAATAAAGGAAAACTGAAACCTGTGGGGGATAGGAAGTGGGAAGGGAGCAAAGCAGAGATCTGAACAAATTATTGGTAGTATACTTTAGGGATGTCAAAAAGAAAATAACATGTCTATATTGAAGGAAGGGAAATGTTTTAACAGGTGGAGATAAGTAGGAAGCATTTTAGGTAGTGGTGGTGTTTAAGGTAGTGGAGGTAAAACTCTGTGAATGCATGGAGGCATGAGGGACAGGTTGGGGCACATCAAGGGATGGTTCAGTTGGTCTGCAAAGGGAAAGTATGAAAAAAATGAACGTGAAACATGGCTGGAATAGTAGGGTGCAGTTGGATTGGGAAGGCCGTAGATACTTTGTCCACTGCCACAGCTTTTCTGATATAGTCAGATGAAGATGGCCCTAGGTGGAGTGTCCCAGTGTGGAAATGGGCTTGTACATTAGAACAGATGGTAGGAGAGAAATCATGCTTCTCTGATAAAAGGGTGAAGCTTCAGGGGATTAATGAGTCAGAAACCTGCCTTATCTTTTCTTATCATTCTTGGCAGAATCAACAAGATAAAATTTAGACACCTCATTTTGCAAATTGGGAAACTGAAGCTTAAAGAGGAGAAATGAGTTGTCCAAGGTCACAAATTAAGCAAGGAGCAGAGCTAAACCCAGAACGCAGGTCTCTAGGCTCACTGTCCAGTGCAATCTATGACAATAAGCAAACTGTTCCCATATCAAAGGAATAGGGAGGGTGGAAGTTTTCTGTTTTGAATTTTACAAGTATTGCAAGTAATCAGCAATGAATTCTGACAGTTTCCTAATATTAATATGTCTACTACCTCCCCTTTATAGGCAGCAAATTGGTTCATTATCTACTAATAGATATTCTATCCATGTGGAAATGAAGTCCCAGAAAGTAGATATCAGGATCAAATGGATAGGAAAAGCACTGACAATTTGAACCTAAGTAAAGTATAAAGATATATTTTTTAAAAAGCAGTGTGTGGCATGGGAACTCTTCTGCACCTTCTATATGAGAAACTTCTCTACCACAAATGTGGCTCATGCAGACTCATCAGCAATCCTTTACATTTAATTCTGGTCAGAATAGAATGGGACCTTAGAATATAGGATGTCAAGGCTAGAGGGTGGAATGTTAGTGGTAGAAGAGACCTTAGATTTATAGGGATGGGGAACCTATGGCCTCATGGCCACATGTGGCCTTCTAGGTCCTCAAGAGCAGTCCTTTGACTAAATCCAAACTTCACAGAACAAATCCCCTTAATGAAAGGATTTGTTTCATAAAACTTGGATTCGATCAAAAGACTGTACCCAAGGACCTAGAAGAACACATGTGGACTTGAGGCCACACGTTCCTCTCCTCTACTAGAACATAGAAAGCAAAATTTTAGATTTGGAAATGATCTAGCTTGGAGAGACAACAAGAAGACAGAATGCCAGCTTATAAAATACATGGGACTTTATGACATAATAAATATATATAATATGTGTTTGTATGTGCATATATATGTCTGTATAATACTATTTATGGCTTTCTTTATAAATCAATATCTATATATTATTTTAAACTTATTTCCTATATATTATAGCTTTATGTTATATATATTCTCTAGACATAATTCTATACACATACATGTATACATAAGGCTATTTATTTACAGATATACTGTGACTATATATACACGTATTTTTTAGATAGAATTACATGTACATATACATATACACAATGCATCTATGTACACACATATACATATTTTCTAGATATAATTGTATATACACATACATGCATGTGTGTGTATACATTTACACTATATACATGCATGCAGGTATGCATACACATGCTTATTTATCTCTATATATTATAATTATATATTCTCTAGGCATAATTATATTCATTTATAATATACATATGCATGTAGGTGTGAGCCAACTACAATACCTGACAAATAAGGAACCATGACCAAGAACTTGGCTAAAGTATATTATCAAATAAACATAAAATTGAAAAAGAAGATAGAATCGTCCATGTGGTAACAGTGAGGGACAACCAGCAGACAGCCTGCATGATCCACTAGTATCCTTTTGAAGTCAGGAGAAAGTGGGAAAGCCCTGTGCATGTTGGGTAGACTGTCTTATGGTGAACCTTAAGAGGATATGGAGAAGAGCCACTCAGGCAGGTGTGTATGTCTTATTGGAGGAAATATCCATGTTGACAATATCATAGATCCCATCTGAATATTAGAAAACAGAGACAATATGTGGAACTATGCCCAAGGGGCTATGAAACTGCACACTCTTTGATCCAGCAATATCACTACTAGGTCTGTATCCCAAAGAGATCATTAAAAAGGGAAAAGGACCCACATAGAGAATATTTATAGCAGCTCTTTTTATGGTGGCTAAGAATTAGAAATTGAGGGGCCACCCGTTGATTGAACAAGTGTGTGGTATATGAATGTAATGGAATGCTATTGTTCCATAAGAAATGATGAACAGGCAGATTTCAGAAAAACCTGGACTTATGTGAACTGATACTGAGTGAAATGAGCAGAACCAGGACAACATTGTACACAGTAACAGCAACAGTGTGCGATAACAATCTTTGATAGACTTAGCTCTTCTCAGCTATCCACATCCAGAGAAAGAACTATGGAGTCTGAATGCAGATTGAAACCTATTTTTTCTCTTTTTTTTCTTGCTTGTGGTTTTTCCCTTTTGTTCTGATGCCTTTTCCACAATAGGACTAGTGTGGAAATGTGTTTAATATGATTGTCCATACAGCTTATATCGGATTGCAGACCATGTTGGGGTGAGGGGTTGGGAGCGAGGGAGAAAATCTTAGAACTCAAAATCTTACGAAAGTGAATGTTGTAAACCAAAAATTAAATGTAATAATAATAATAAGCAAAACCTAGAAAATAGTTCATTCATAATATTAGATACATGGTGGCATAGTCCATAGAGAAGTCAGTTCTGCCTGTGACACATGCTGGCGCTGACCAAGTCTCAGTCTCTCAGTATCACAGTGAACTGCAGAGAAGGTGAAGGTCTATACTGGCAGATGTTTGTTTTTTTAAATAAGGCGCTTGCTATATCAATGGAATCATAAATCTGATTCTAAAAGGTTAATTGCAATATGTCCTCTAGTGCATATCTACATAAATGTGTGTCTATGCATGTGTACGTATAAAGCTGTTCATGCTGATCAGGCTAAAACTTTGCTTTTTCATTTAATGGGGATGCAGAATCACTTCAATCAAGACTTCCATTAAGTCTTGACAGCTTTGAGTGTGGAATCTGTTGGCTCGATCAGAGTCTTTAATAATGGCCTGCCTGGCCCAGGCTTCCAGATCCATGATTCAAAGATGTTTGTGTAGATGAATGATACACTCTGGACTTACCTAATTTTTCAAGTTTAATGGTAAGGAGGAAAATGTATGTTTATGTTTCTACATAAAACATTTCCACAGTGAACTAAATTGAACCAAATTGAAAGGCTAGAAGAGTGAATATTAATTTGCTTTGGTGAATTATAGAACTGTGTATATTATAATGCTTATGTAGATTTCATAATTTTTTCCTCTCTGTTCAAATTCCATCTCCTTTTCAAGATTCCTCCTTTTTGACCTCAGTCAACAATGTCTTCAGGACTTCCATAGTAGTTACTATCTATAGCACACTAATTAACTTTTAATTACATGTCATCTTATTTAAACATTCTTGTTTAGATTTTCTCTCCCCTATAAATAGACAATAAAGAGATTTTGATACTAATACTGTACCCAAAACAGAGAGGACTCAAAGTATAGCTGGTAACAGGCACACACCACTGAAATAATTAAAATTTGTTTTATTAGGTAAAATTACTTCAGCTGAACTTAGATATTTGTCAATAGCCCTGGTTCTAGTCATAATTCCACTACTAATTGAAGAAATCATATCGTTAGGCTTTTCTCAGACAAGTTTCCTCTTCTGTAAAAAACCTGTGCTTTTTTAGACTATCTCTAAGTTGCTGGTGTTCTAACTGTGGTATTCCATTTTCTTTGACTCACTTGATTGCAGTTGGATAGGAATTTCAGAGGTTGTCTAGACCATCCTCCCTGGGCTCCTACAGCATTTCTGATAGATGGTCAGCCCTCCTTCAGTTGAGTACCTAACAGCATTAACTCATTCCACTTTTGTATGGACAAACTGCTAAGAAATTCTTTCCAAAGATTCTTGCTGCTGTGATATTCTTTGCTCTGTGTTCTAAGATCTCTCCCAACTCAGTCTATGTTTTATGGTTCCTTCCACATTTGGGATTATGGCATCCTGTTGTTATCTATTCTTCATACTTATCCAACCAAGTAGAGTTATTTTTATCTCAGCAGCCATTATAAAACGACCAGGTTTATCCATGTGAGTTTATTTAGGCATTTCCTTCCATTTTTTCCCTTGGTATTTTCAGTATACTAGGAGAAGAGGGAAGATAATTTTATGACCATCTGATATTAGAATGAAAAACAAAATAAATAAGGAATTTTGACAGAGACCCCAGTTGTGAAGGTAACTGTATTTCAATCAGGGCTTGTATAAAACCTACAGGGGCGGCTAGGTGGCACATTGAGTAAGAGCGCTGGCCTTGGAGTTGGGATGACCCAGGATTGAATCCGGCCTCAGAAAATAAGCACCCACACATAAATAATGACTGGCCGTGTAACCTTGAGCAAGTTACTTAACCCCAATTGCTTAAAAAAAAACCTACAAAAAATAAAGTAGAGAGTCCTGTTTCCACATGAGATTTATTTTCAAGTCCCAAGTTTTGGAAGCCCATTCCATATTCTTGGTGGAAAAGGAGCAGAAATATATTGTATCCCCAGCTTGTTGCTCTAATGTCCAGAGTTAGAGGGAGCATTGTTCTAATAAGCCTTTCACATGTGATTTGTCAACTACTGTACTATTATATTGTTAGGATAAACTATAGAAGATGAAAAAGAGAAAGTGATAAGAAGGATGGAAAGAGAGTAGCATCTAAATGTGGCATCAGGGAAAAGGAGGAAAGTGAATTATGACTTGCTGTGTCTCCTCTTCCCTAGGCAGTGGCAAATTCTAGTTCCAGGCCTTTAGATGGCTGTGTCATCTATTGAATGTATATTACATTGCCAAAATGAGATACACATTGCAATTCAATTAAAGATGTTTTATTCATTTTCAGCATCATGGTTTTCTTCATATCTGTTACTTTTCCTTATTCTTTTATTAAGAGTGTGATTTTTGTAGGCCATTTTCTTACTAATGGGATGACTGCGGGCTGCTCTCTTACAGAGTATCATTGTAGACTCTTCTCTTGGACGGTGCTTTTGGAGATTGTTTTATTACCAAGAATGGTATTAAGGCCATTTTTCTTACTAAGAGTAAAATTGTAGGTAGTTCTCTCACTAAGAGCATGGTTGTAAGCTATCTTCTTATTAATAATATGATTATGGGCTACCCTCGAGTTTCATACAAGGTAAATGTTTTAAAAAGTAAAGCTTATATTTGGATCAAAATGGCAACACTTTTGCCTACTGTTATATGGACAGAATGTATGTGGTCTTGTGAGTTATGTTCCCTAATGGAAGAATGGAATTATAGCAAAAATTATGTTGGAAGTGCTTTTGGCTAGGAATTGCCATCCTCTTCTCCTTGTTTCCAACTGTGAACCTGATTGATGTTCTCAGAATCTCCAGGAAGCCTCTGCAGGCTGCCATGGTTGCTATTTCAACTCAGAAAAAAAAGTAACAGAGTGTTCAAGGCCTGGAGTAGGAGTTGGTCTTGTGGGAGTCAGGATGGTTTGTGTAGTGAAAATACACACACACATAAACACATACACACACATACATACATACATATATACATAGATATATTTGGTTTCCTCTTCTCCCAATGGTGGGAAAAAGGATATATGGGTCAATATGGTAGGTTAGTTCTATGGGGAATTTCAAATATATCTCTGGATTGTAAGGGAAATGTGGTTTATATTTCCAGGAAGTGGAGAATGTTTCAAGATTCGAAGGCTTGTCTCCTTAAAAGAGCAGAGATGCCCTCTGGGTTACTACATGGTCAGCTCAGTTAGAACAAATGATTGACAGAGGCTGAGGACTTAACTCACGAGTTTATTCAAGAGGGAAAGGGGATGTTTTGAGGCATAGCTGGCATTCAGAAGCTGGCTTGACCCAACCAAATAGTTTACAGGAACTGTTGAGACACACAGTGGAATTCTTCTGAGATGATGGTGGTATCGGGTTGTGATGATGGTAACCAAGATAATAGCAATAACCCACATTACCATGGTGTTTGGCTTTGCCAGTGGTCATTCCCTGACATGTACCCATGTGTGTTATAAAGATTCCATTTTTATGAGGAGTTGTATTTCATAGCCCTACTTTGTCTTGCAAGGAATTTCATCACATTTACAATGACCAATTTCCATTTCTCATAGTAATTCAGGAGTGAGTGAGCACAGAAAAGTGAAGGTCATCACTGGGTCATCTTCTCAGAACAGTCCTCTCAGATTACTTTTCGTTTGCTAATTTGCAAGGAGAGTCTTGAACATCATGCTCCTTAAAATGAAGAGACTGCTAAAGTGACTCTCCTCAGAATCTTCCCCAGCCTTCTCATCTTTTCACACAATGTCAACTTGTTCAGTGAGTGTCATATAATTTCGTTGCATTCTTTTGTCTTTACCTTTTTTCGCATTAAAGATTTAATTACATAAACATTGAATATGGGTGTTAATTTTGAAGCTCAGGAGAATAAAAATTTGCCCCATTGAAATGAATAGTAATTACATTTTTCCTAAGAAGGGTACTATGAAGGCTTTTTCAGGAATGAATTATCTTTGTGAGGTGGGGAAGACTCTATTTTTCTTTTCTTTTTGGAGGGCAATTGGGGTTAAGTAACTTGCCCAAGGTCACATGGCTAGGTTTTTATATATGTGTGCATTAAGCATCTGAGGCCAGATTCGAACTCAGGTCCTTCTGACTCCAGGGCTGACGCTCTACTCACTGCGCCACCTAGCCACCCTCTCTATTTTTCTAATATCCTATTTTCGTCGTTGATAATGGAAGAACTCCTCCACCCAAGCTCTACCATCTCGGTTTCTTCCCCATCCTCCAAACCTCAGGTGAAAAAGTGGTCATGACTCTTATGACAAAATTGGAAAGAGTCATTGAACTGGACTGAACACGTAAAGCAGAGATCCATACTCTATGTGACACAATTTTATAGGTACTCAGAGAAGTTTCCTAAGGTACAGGAAATATCATGGACAGTATCATTACCACAGTAAAGATCTTTGAGAGGACATCAAGAACTACTCAACCAAGTGCCATATTTTATATCTGAAACATTTTGTTCCTTCTTGGAAATGCTCCCTGGTCCTTTCTTCCCCCTAGTTCAGTCATGGAGTCTGATGTCAGTAGTGGCATGGCCTACTTCAACTTCCAGGAACAAGAGAATGACATAGAAGGCAACTATAAATCAGCTAGGAATTGTTGCCTGCTAGAGTTGAATAGAACCCAGTTATAATGACTGAGTTAGATAAGCATCATCTCAGTTAGATGAGGAACAAGGGGAGAGGATAGGCTAGTTCTCCTTTCTTTCTTCCTTCCTTCCTTCCTTTTTTCTTTTCTTTTCCTTTTTTTTTTTTTTTTTTGCGTTTTGGAGGGGGTAAGGTAGGGCAATTGGGGTTAAGTGACTCGCCCAAGGTCACATAGCTAGTTTTGTGTTAAGTGTCTGAGGCTGGATTTGAACTGAGGTCCTCCTGACTCCAGGGCTGGTACTCTATTCACTGGGCCACCTAGTGGCCCCCAGTTCTATTAGTTTCAATGAGTTGTCAGTGAACTCTGCTCTGGATTCTGTTGATGAGGATTGAGGAGCACCCTTAACTCCACCTAGGGTTTGAGTTAGAGGGTAGATAGATAGACTTTATTTCTCAACCAGTAGTTGGAGGAAGATTTTCCTTGCATGTGAAATCTCCAGTCTTCTTATTTCCAAACATACGATTTGACTTTAAGAAGCAGGCAACTTCTCATCCTCAAAGACCTGTTGTTTGTCCTTCATTTTTAAAGGAGATCAATGACATCAAGGGGTGATATCTTGTGGTTTAAGTGAGGCAGAGTTGTACAAAGTTGTTAGACTCACTCTCTCTTTCAGAGTCACCAAAGTCCAGTGGAGGACAAAAATCAAGATGACTGACAATGTTTAGAATGCAACCGATGACCTTGGTGTCTTTGATGTCTGACCAAGCTCTGAGTGTTCCACAACCCTGCTTCAGCTGCCTTCACAGCCTTTAGAACAAATTGTTCTCATCTGCCCATTCTACCAGGGAAGGTCTTCCCATGTTTGGAGTAGACATCTCACTCACTCACCAGGCCTATTAGTTACCCTCAAAGATGTACCCTTTTGATGAATACAATATGCAGGAGAGAGATTCAAACATTTGACAATTCATTTGGCCAAGTTTGTAAAATTTGCTCCCATGTGTCAACATACCCACCCAACCCTGCCAAAAACTAGAAGTATTAATAGTTCATGTGTTTTTATGCTACAAAGTAGAACAGTTATCAAGCTTTTGTGTATTTTAAACCTCACTTTCCTTTAAAACTCTGGTTAAGTGATAGCCTTTGCTGATCCCTAGTGCACTCCTGCCCCAAGTTTACTTGGTATGCATTTTGTCCATATTTTCAAGTCAAGTCAACTAGCATTTGTAAAACAGCTGATATGGGCCAAGGACTGTGGTAAACTTTGGGCATACAAAGGAAGGCAAAGAGTCCTTACCCTCAATGGACTTACATTTTAACAGAGACAACTTGCAAATGACTATGTACAAAGGAAGACATGGACAGAGTAGAGAGAAGGTAATTTCAGATCGAAGGTACTCGTATGGAGGGGTAAAGACTTCCTATAGAAAGGGAGATTTTAGCTGAGACTTGAAAGGAGCCAGGGAAACCAGGAGGTAGAGACAAGGAGGGGAAGCATTACAGCAATGGGAGTCAATCCTCATGCTGGTCCTTACTAGTTGTGTAAGTCACTTAACTCCTCCAAGCCTTGGTTTCCTCACTTATAAAACAGTGATCATAGCTGTTTAATCAACATCAGGTATTAATCACCAACCACCAAGAGGTATTAAGTGCCTACTATGTGCCAGTCACTGTGCTAAGTATACCTCAAGGATTTATTTATTCAGAGGAAAATATTTTATAAACTGTAAACCACTATGGAGTTAGGAGTTATTGTCATCATTGCTTGATTACATGTTTTTATGGGCAGAGATTGCCATTTTCATTAATTTCTGCATTTCCAATTTTGAAAAAATGGGCACAAAGGTACTTAATAATAGTTGAACTGAATTTTTTTTTTTTAAAGCAATTGGGGTTAAGTAACTTGCTCAAGGTTACACGGCTAGTCATTATTTATGTGTGGGTGCTCATTTTCTGAGGCCGGATCTGATCTCGGGTCATCCCAACTCCGAGGCCGGCGCTCTTACTCACTGCGCCACCTAGCCGCCCCTTTAGGGCAATTGGGGTTAAGTAACTTGCCCAAGGTTACACGGCTAGGTTTTTTTGTTTGTGTGGATTAAGTGTTGGAGGCCGGCTCCGAACTCAGGTCCTTCTGACTCCAGGGCCAACGCTTTATTCACTGCGCCACCTAGCCGCCCCTGAACTGAATTGTTACATTGAGTTACATTGACTCTTTAGAAAGTCATTTAACAGTTAGATTTCCTAGAATTTCTGTGGCTATAATACATTGTGGGAGGGAGAGAGGAAGGCAGGGGATTTGGGGGGATTGCTGTAGATAAATCAGGTGAAGCTATTCCTAGAATGAAACACATTTCTTCTCTGTGAAATAAGGAAGTAAATGGAAGGGATATTGGTCATACAGTTGTATTGTAGCTGCAGAGAAAAATTACCAGCTTTTAATGTTGCTTCTGAGGAATACAAAAACTTTACCAGCTTTTAATGTTGCTTCTGAGGAATACAAAAACGTATTAACTTTTACAAGAACTTGTATTAACTTAATACAAGAACTTATTAACTTTTAAGGATTGAAGAAGTTCTTACCATGAAAAGTCCCACACAGGTATGGAGCATATTTCTTTCAAAAAGGTATTGTTTTCTAGTTTGGCATCCATAAATGGATGGGTGACTGTGCTAGATAAAAGATATGATCCTAGTAAAACATTTTATTTGGCTTCATGGCTTTGATTAAAGCAAAGACTCAGGTTAGGGTATCCACAGTAAATTAGTACTCAGGAAACCATTACAAACAAGAGTTTTATTATTATGCAACATAACAATCAGTAAAAAAAAAAAAGCACAAACACATATACTTTATATAGCAATATAGATAAATGGTCATCCACACAGGAGCTAGAAGCTTACCCAACATGAGGGGAAGGGATTCATGTTGGAGAGAGTATACAATCAAAATTGGCATTCCATCAGAGAAAATGGGCTTGGTGAAGAGCAGGTAATTGTTGCCAGATGTGGGAGGGGGCGTTCCTAATCAGACCTAGATACGATGGAGAAGTTCTCAGGGTTACTTACTAATACCAAGCTCAGGTGAGGCTTGGGTTGGGGGAGGTTTGTTTTGTTTTGTGTGCTTTTTGGTGGGCAATTGGGGTTAAGTGACTTGCCCAAGGTCACATGGCTAGTAAGTGGTAAGTGTCTGAGGCCAGATTTGAACTCGGTCCTCCTGACTCTAGGACCGGTGCTCTATTCACTGTGCCATCTAGCCACCCTGGGGGAGTTTCTTTATTGGAATCAGAAATTGGGAGAAGGCAGCAAAAGAGTAGGAGCTCCCAGGCCTTTTTAATCTGTCAGTTTTATCCAATTCAAAGCTGTGAGAATTAATTGCTTGAAAGAGGGATAAGTCAGAACAGTGAAAAAAAATACAAAAACAATCTCTCTTTGTATGCTCTATGGGTATGAGGACTGTTTAGCCTAAGTATTACCACATTTGAGTCTTATCATTATAGCATCAAACAACAAAAAACACTTCCAATGATCACAAGCACCTTCATATTTCAGATTCCCTTTCTCCCTCCATTTGCTTATCAAGTGTTCAAGCTACTAGAAAACTGTTAAATCCTTATAGAAGATAATGACTGTTGTCATTTATAGAATGTTGGAATTGTAAGAGGCTTTGAAGCATAGAAAAAATGATGACAAAGCTGGATAAGGCTTTGGATAGGGCATGGAACCTTAAATCTAGACAGGACCTTAGACCATTGGAAAGTAGAATTTTAAACTTGGAAAGGACATGACATTGAGTGCCAGAGCAGGAAGAACCTTTGAATGTGAGGGTTGGAAGGGACCCCAGAAGAATGATCTTGTCTGAGGTCCAGAGAAGGAAAGGGACTTCATGAGATCACACAGATAAGACTTGATAGAATAAAGGTTAAAATTCCTCTTGCAAGGTGAGATCTCAAGAAGTGTACATCTCACTGAGGAGTAGAAAGTGTGGAGACACAGCATGTAGATAAGTGAGTGAATATGAATATGGATGTAGGAAAATGTGAAAGCCAGAAGGTTGTGTATGGTTGAGAGATAGAAGTTTTACTGGAACAGAGAGTGAGTCCAGGGGAATGAAAGGGTAAATTAGGAGGTAAATTGTGGAGGGCTTTGAAAGTCAGGCTGAAGAGGAAATAGGGAGCCTCTGAAGATTTAAGGGGGGTATGGATTTATAGGGGTGTGGCTGTGTTTTAAGACCATCAATTTGGCAGCTGTTTGGAAGCTGGATCAAAGAGGGGAGAAACTAGAGGCAGGGAATTCAGTCAGGCAATTGAAATAGGCCTGATGAGAGGTGAGGAGAACCTGAATTAGGCTAGAAGATATGCAATCTAACATCTCAAGTTCATTCCAGGTCTAAATTCTCTCATCTTCTAATGAAAGTAAAAAATGGCAAGTACATAGGAGAGGTACAAAGAAAGAGACATAAGAGGTCTGAGGAATGAAAAATATAATTTCCCATGGAGAATTAGGGAAGCCTTTTTGGAGAAGGTGGTAATTGAACTGGATCTTAGAAAATGGATAGAATTTCAACTGGTGTAAATAGATTTTTTTAGTGTGGGTAAGGGCACCCTGGGTATTGAAAAGAGGGTGTAGTAAGACTGAAACAGACGAACTCTGGATGTGTTCAAGGACACAAGGCTAGTTATAGAGCTTGGTGGGAACATAGAATATATGAGATAAAGGTAGAAATGTACATTGGGGCCACGCTGTGTAGAGCCTTAGGTAGATTACAGACTTCCATTGTTTAATAGGGTCAGGCAAAGTGATTTCTTGTTTCATTGTCCCTTAAGTTTGGCCTTCATTATGGGTAGCATTTTAATTTACCAGAAAGAATATAGTAGAATGGGTGCCTACTCTGTCACACTTCTCCCAAGCTAGTTCTTTAGTCTCATGTCAACCTTCAACCATTAAACCTTTACTGCTTTTTCCAGTTGGCTTGTCATCCCTGGTGTGGCCTCATTGTTCCTCCCTTTGAGGTCTTAAACCTGGACCTAACCAGTTCAGTCATAGTCTGTCCTCTGCTCTTAAGTCTTTTGTCCCTTTCATTCTATTGCTGTTTATATCTGGCTAAGCCTAAACCCTCTTTTACCTCTACTATCAGACTTCTCCCATACTTTTTTTGAATGACTCCAGAACTTTTCTGAATGCTGTTGAAGAAAGTCACACAGCTATGCCAAATGGTTCTACTATGAATTTGTGTTAGCTCATTCATAGTAGGCTCCTCCTTTTATTGTTCCTTGATTGGCTACCACGTTTCCTCACAGTGGCTGTTCCTTCTAGATCTCTTTACTCTTCATAATTCCTACACCACACCCTTCCCTCCCTTTCAGAAGTAGATCATATCTCCTACTTTCCTCAGAAAATAATGGCCATTTATTGACAGTTTCAGTCCTAGTCTACAGGATTTTATATTAAACCTTTAATATCTTCTTCTTCATTCTAATCTTTAATGAAGACTTGACCCTTCTCTATGCTCTTGATCTCATCCCCCCTGAAAGCTTTCCCTTTCAATATCATACAACCATAATCATAGAATCATGGAATTTGATATTTGGGAGGGACCTCAGCATCCATCTGTGTAGTCTAAACCAGACATGAAAGTGATCACTATAAAATTCATGATGTGTAGTAATGCAATCTCTGCCTTAAGACTCCCAAAGAAGGGAAACAAACTACTTATTTGGGCAGAACATCCCACTTTTGGATGGTTCTATTTGTTTAGAAGTTGTCCCTGATAGCAAGCCCAAGCAGTTTCTGCTTTTTCCTGGTTCTTGGTTATGCTCACTGGGGATAGACAAACAGAATAAGTCTAATTCCCGGTCAAAACAGCAGGTCCTTAAGTTCTTGACGAACATTATCAGGCACCCCTAAGTCTTCTCTTCTTCAGGTTAAACATACCCAGGTCCTTAAACTGATCCTGATGTCACAGATTCAAGGCCCTGAAATCTCTTATCTTCAATTTGTCCTTAGCAAACCCACTCTTGTTGTCTATAAATAGGTCTAGGTCTCTCAGATTCTGAAAAAAAAAAACAAAAACAAAAAACCCTTCCCTCCCATCCTATATTTCTTCTATGATCCTATGATCTTCCTTTTCACAGCTAAACTGTAAGAAAAAACGACCCAGTCTTCTTGCACTACCTGCTTCCTCCTTACCTCTCATCCCCTTGAATTCTGGCTTCCAGACCTACCACATGACTGAAACTGTTGTCTCCAAGGTTATGCATAATCTCTTCACTGCTGAATCTGATGGTTTTTTCTTATTTCCTGTTTTTCTTGACCAATCTGAAGTTTTGAATATTGTTGGCCATTGAGATGCTTTTTTCTCATTCCCTTGGCTCCTGTAACATGCTCTCACATGGCTCTTCCTCTACTTTTCTGACAGCTTCTTCTTGGTCTCTTGCTAGATTATAATTTTTTACTTTCCCCTAACAATGGGTCTCTTCCCTAAACTCTGTCTTGGTCTTCTCCCCCTCTCTCTCCATATTCTACAATCCCATCTGAATGTGCCATAAACATCTCAAACTCAGCATTTCCAAAACAGAACTCATTATTTTCTTCCTTAAATTATCTCTCCTCCAAACTTTTCTATTTTTGTTGAAGAGATCACCCTTCTTTCCCCTAATTCTTTCAGATATGCATCTGGTGGTTATTATAGAAAGGCTCTGTGGAGTCAGAGTACCTGGTTTCATATCTTACCTCTGACATGTGTACCTGTGTTACCTTGGGCAACTTGCTTAACCTCTCTCGGCCTCATTTTCCTCATTTATGAGATTGGGAAATGATTTTCATACTAATTCACAGGGGTGTTGTGAAAAAAGAGTGTTGTAAAGATTAACAATCCCTAGAAATTACAGTGATGATTATTATAGACAGTTTCACTTCAGTTTTCTTTTGGAGCATGTTTTTATCCCCATTGGGATAAAATTCAGTGTCCCATAATTTCATAATTTCAGATGTTCATTGCTATGATTGTTATTATTATTCCTTCATTCCCATACCTGATGTTGACTCATCAAATATTCCCGGTGTGTTGATGAGGAGATCACACTATGAATGGGTCTCTTTAAGTTACAAGGGTAAAATAAGCTGAAGGTAGAATAAATTTGGACCTGATAGTAGCATTTCCTAATTAGGTGGGAGTCTATGGTGACTCTACATGGACAACCTTTTAATTACAAAACTAACTTGTCTCCATCAGAGATGCTTCCACTGACTATTGTTGCTGTTGAGTTGCTCCAGTTGTGTTCAACTCTTTGTGACTCCATTTACAATTTTCTTGGCAAAGATACTGGAGCAGTTTTCCATTTCCTTCTCCAGTTCATTTTACAGATGAGGAAAGTGAGGCAAAGAGGCTAAAGTGACTTGCCCAAGGTCACACAGTTAGCAAATTTCTGAGGTCAGATTTAAACTCAGAAATATGAGTTGTCTTGATTCCAAGACCAGTGCTCTATCCACTGGGCCACCTAGCTGTCCACCCAATGTTTCCACTGTTAACAGTACAACAAAGTTGTCTGGGAAAGAAATAATATTTATATTATATAATTATATAAGAACTGAAATTGTGAAGAACTGACATCAGATCTAGCAAGTCCTAAGGAAACAGCAACTCCAGTCCTTAGCCAGGGAAGAGTCAGTCAGAGGATACCCTATGAAAGTCAACAGACCTGTGCTCCTCTTCTCAGTTTTACTACTTCCTGGCAGTGTGATCATGGACAAATTGCTCAAACTTTTCAGACCTCAGTCTTCCCATCTATTAATAAAATCTCTGTCCCCTGTAATTCTAGATCCTGTGATCTTTGTGCCCTCTGGAATCCCTATTCCACAGTGAACAAATTTCCCTTGATCCTAGACCTCTTTCACACCCTTTCATTTACTAGCACTCACTGAGAATAATATCCTCATCCACCATTAGTTGTACCTTCTGCACCCCAACCACATCTGGTCTCTCCCTTTACCCCCATTATTTAACAATCTCTCCTCCTTTGCTATTCACAATATTTAAATTTTGATTCTTTCATTCTTCTAAATTATGATAGTTATGACTCCCCTTCCGGTCTCAATGAGTTAAGCACCTGGCCCACCATCTTCCTCTGCTCCCCAATTCTTGCTTCTAAATATCCATGTTGATACTCCTTCAAGCTCCCCAGCCTCCTGAATGCTCAATATTCTTCAATTCTGTGACCTACTTCTTCAGTCCCCATTAGCCACACATAGGGAAGGTCACATGCTGGATCTCACCATTATTTCCCAGATGTTCTACTTCCTTAGTTAAAATTCTGACATTCCTCTATCTCATTATAATTCCCTCTCATTCCATCTCCCCCAATGCCTCATCCCTCCTACAACTATTCCTGTTCCTCAAGATCACCAGTGACTATGTACATTCCTAGGTCGTTGTGCCTCATCTAACTTCACTTCCCTCTCTCTTCAATCTTGACCCTGCGGTTAGATAATTCAACTTTCCACTGCCCAATATTCTTGAATCCCTTGTCACCTGCTGTATTGCAGCTCATCCCTTGCTATACTTCAGTCCTGAACTACTCCCATCATCTAACTCTAATCCTAGGTGCAGCCTACTAGAAGAGGTCCCACAACCATGCTGATAGAGAATATTAGAAATTCACATTATCCAGCTTCAACTGGGTCATTACTGCAGCAAGGCAATCCTTTTATTCTTCCTTAATTTATTCTTTATCTCACTCCTCCACAAAAGCTTTTCCAAAACCTTTTTTCAAGCCTCCCACACTTCCTCCTCCCCATTCTCTCTCAGCTGAGGATCTCACCTATTATTTTATTGAGAAAATTAAGGCCATTCAATCTGAATTCCCTCTTCTCCTCCTCTTTCTTCATCTCAAAAAGCTTCACATCACTACCCCTCCCCACACTCTCTCTTCCTTTCCTCTGTTGTTATTCAGCCATTTCAGATATGTCCAATTCTTTGTGACCCATTTGGGGTTTTCTTGACAAAGATCCTTGAGTGATTTTCCATTTCCTTCTCCAGTTCATTTTATAGATGACAAAATTGAGACAAAGAGGATAAAGTGACTTGCCCAGGGTTGCATAGCTAGTAAGTTTCTGAGGCTGGAGTTGAACTCAGGTCTTCCTGACTCTCTATCCACTGCACCACCTATCCTCTGGACAATGAGATGCCCTTTCTCTTTTCCAGGCTTAACTCTGCCAAAAGTCTCAGCACAGATCTGATCATATCTCTTCCCTACTCAATAAAATCCAGTGATTCCCTATTACTTCTGGAATCAACTACAAACTCCACTCCTTATTTTTAAAGCCCCTCACAATATTATCCATATCTATATTTCCATATTCGTTGTACATGACTCCTCTTTATATACTCTGTGATCCAGCCAAATTGACCACCTAACAGTTGTTCCTCACATATGACACTCTATTCTCTTGGACAAGATGGTTCCTCATGGTAGGCACTAAATAAGTACTTGTTCATTGAGAGGAGCCACAGCTCACATATTGCATGACAGAACTGGGATCCAAAGAGATCTTTCTGCTGTTGCTCAATCATTTCAGTTGCGTCTGACTCTCTGTGACCCCACTTGGGGTTTACTTGGTTAATATACTGGAATGGTTGGCCATTTTCTTCTCCAACTCCTTTTGTAGATGAGGAAACTGAAGAGTTAAGTGACTTGCCCCAGGGTCACAGAGTTATTAAGTGTCTGAGACTGGATGGGAACTCAGGAAGATGAGTCTTCCTGACTCTAGGCCCAACACTCTACTGCCCCAAAGGGATTTTAATAGAATAGAACAGGGGTGGGGAACCTGTGATCTCAAGGCCACATGTGGCCCCCTAGGTCCTCAAGTTCGACCCTTTAACTAAATCCAAACTTCACAGAACAAATCCCCTTATTAAAATAATTTGTTCTGTGAAGCTTGGACTCAGTCAAAAGGCTGCACCCAAGGACCTAGAAGGCCACATGTGACCCAGAGGCCACAGGTTCCCCACCCCTGGTAGAATTTGGGGAAAGATCTAAAAAGATGAAATTGACTAGGGATAAATATAATACTCTATATTTCTGTAAGTACAAGTCAGCAATTCATCAGAAATGGACCTGGGTGTCTAAATGGACTGCAAACTCAATATTTGGCCCCTTTGTAATATATCAATCAACAAAATTAATTCATTTGGGCTACATGCAGAGAGGCATAGCATCCATGACTAGAGAGGAAAGTGTCTCACAGTACTCTACACTGGGCAAATCTGACCTGGAGTATTCTGTTCCATTCTTGGCACCACATTTTAGGAAGGACATTGATAGAATGGAAGCTGTCCCAAGGAGAGCAATCAGGATTGTGAAGGGCCTTGAGGTTATTCCATATGGGGAAGACCTGGGAATGTTAATTCTGGAAACTAGTATGTGAAAGATTGTCATGTGAAAGTAGGATTTGTTTTGTCCCAGAGGGCAGAACCAGGCGTCCTGGGTTGTTTCAAAGGCTTTTAATTTAGGTTTTAAGGGGGAAAACTCTCCACCCATCAGAAGCCTCCTAAAGTGAACTGGGATGCCTAGAGGGGTAATCAGTTTTTCCTTGATGGAGGTCTTCCACCAAAGGTTGGACAGAAGGTGTGTGGTAGTGAAGGTTCATGTATAGATTATACTAGATGACCTCTGAGGTCCCTTGTGGCTCTGAGGTTCTGTGAAGGTAAAAGGTTAGGAAATTTCTGAATAATGGACCAGTAAAAAATTAAGTTAAAGCAATCTCCTTTGCTGTCAGGCTTCTAACTTCTTAAGGCAGAACTAGTATGTGTGATAAACAGAATAATGGCTTTTACTATGAAAGGCTTGCTTCTGGTCAAAATTGAGTTCAACAAACTTTTATTAAACATTCTTTATGTTCAAGATGCAGGAGATATCTTCATGATAACAATAGCTTACATTTATGCTTGGCTGATACAGGTCATGTTGCATTGATTATTCACTTTAGGTCAAAACAACCCTATGAGGGAGGCAGCAAAGGCCTTATTATCCCCACTGAACAGAGGAGAAAATCAAGACCTAGAAGGCACTTTTCCAAGGCCATGTAGCCAATAAATGGTAGAAATAGAACTCAAAACCAGACTCCTCCTGATGACCCTTGAATCAGGGGAGGATCGGAATCTGACCCTTGGTACTAGTTGGCCTGGGCAAGTTCTCTTTCTTTCTTTCTTGTTAACCTGTGTTTTTATTGGTTTAGGAGATTCTTAGTGTGGAGATTTCCTCTACTGATGCATATTGATAACTATCCTGCAACTTACTGTCTTAGTAAGTTACCTTGAACAATGAGAATGTCCATGACTTGCCTAGGGTCACACAGCTAATATGTGGTAGGACTTGTCCTGGCTTGAAGATTGGCTCTCTGACTCTTATTATCTGTTCTGGGACAGGCCTGACAACTTCTTAAGACTATGCCTAAACGAGCCTATGGAGATATTTGTCATTGGTCTCCCATAAAGGTCATGATCCTGGGGGCCCTAGAGAGTAGGACCCTGAGGAAGGGAGCCAGAAAGAAGAGGCAGGGGTCCAGCATGACCCGAGGCAGCAAAGCTCTCCCCTTTTGAGCTGCTGATTACCCACCAAGCCCTCCGCAGCCCCAAGGAGGGGAAAAAACTGAGCAAACAATTCAGGAAAATTCCTGAGGGTGGAAGATTTTTGTCAACTTTAGTTAAATATAGATTTTAAATTGCTGAAATGTACTCAGCGGCCTGGAGACAGGCTCGCAGTTTGAGAAGTCAGCCAGTCAATAAACATAGTACATCAGAGTTTACCCTTTAATGGGGCTATATTAGCTCCCCTTGCAAAGGTTACTGCAAGGGAAAAAGAATATATTGCTCTTTGGCAAATGGGTGGGCAGCTCCCCTCAAAGCCCAGCAGTGGCTTAATTGCTTTTGAAAAATGACTCTGTGTGTTGTTATTTGCAATGATGTACAAAGTATGGTTCAAAAAGCCAGAAGAACAGCCCCCAGCTGTTGGGTGGATCTTCCAGTGTTCTAGAAAGTGCTTTGGCCTGAAACTTGGGAAAACGGGATTGGAAGTTCTGCGTCCTCTATGACCTTGGAGAAGTCACTTATCTTAAAGGTTTAGCAGCCTCACCATAAATAAGTGGTTACATGCTCTCAGTGATCCCATCCCAACTTGAAAGTCTATGAGCTGATTTCTGTCAGCTTCATAGGGTCAGAGCTAGAAGGAATCTTAGAGGCTGTTGAGTCTAAACACTCATTTTGAAGTTGAGGAAACTGAAGCCCAGAGTAGTTACATGATTGCCCAGGGTCACACAGCTGCCATGTGGGATTTCATCTGTGGTTTTCCTAACTCCAAGTCCAGTGCTCTATATAATATGTCATGGTGCCTCTCCAATTCTACCTGCACAGAATCTCTTGTATTATTCTCTCCCTTTCCAGGCACACTATTCCCACCTTACTGCAGGGGTGGGGAACCTGTGACCTCAAGGTCACATGTGGCCCTTCAGGTCCTCAAGGGTGGTCCTTCAACTGAATCCAAACGTCACAGAACAAATTATGAAAGGACTCAATCAAATCCAGGCTGTACTTGAGAACCTAGAGGGCCACATGTGGTCTAGAGGCCACAGGTTCCCCACCCCTAGTTTAGGTCCTCATCAGTTTTTTTTTTCTCTTGGCCCTTTATAATAGCTATACAATTGGTCTGCTTGCTTCTCCTTTCTCTATTCTCTATTCTGTCCTTAATCTTGCTGCCAAAATAATACACAAGTGAGACTATGTTACTCTCTCACTCACAACCTTTCAATGGCTCCCTATTGCCCATAGGACAAAATTCAAACTCCTTTTCCTGGCATTTAAGATCTGCTGTCTGACTCCAATCTTCCCTTCTAGTCTTATGACACTGTTAGCCAATCTGACTAATGACTCATCTAAACTTGACATATCTGCAGTCCTGAGCATTTATTTGCACGGACCATCCCCTAGGCCTGAATCACAATCATTATCAAAACTTTGTTCTCCCTTTAAGGCTGAGTCAATGAACTCTTTCTAAAAGGGACACAAACCATTATGTGACCAAGTGAGGAATGGCATAAGGAAAGGAGAGATCCAGCCAAGGTGCTCTAAAAACCCAAGGGACTGAAAGGGTATTCTCTTTTCCCTCGGATTTACTTAAAGCAGGTGGTTTGGGTTTCTGGAGGTCTTGAAGGGAGGGTGGCATCCAGACACAGCAGGAAGATGACCAGGACAGGCATAATTTATCTGTGCCTGGTGACTGGAGCTCACTCAGAATATTTAGATACTTCCTGTCTAATTGGAGTGTTTGTTATATTCAAGGAACAGAATGTAGGCCAGAAAAACTGGAGGGAAGAGTAATTGGAGGGGCAGAGAGTATAATAATATTGGAGAGGTAGGAAGGGGCCAGGTTGTGATGGGCTTTAAATTGCAAGCAGAGCATTTTATATTTGATGCTGGAGATAACTGGTAGTGGCTAGGGTTTATTGAGTGATGATGAATAATATAGTCATATAATATATATGTATATATATGTACACATTTAAATGCTATAGTGGATAGAGTAGTGGGCCTGAAATCAGGAAGACCTGAGTTAAAATCTGGCCTTAGACATTTTTTAGCCTTGTGACCCTTGGCAAGTTACTTAACTGGTTTGCCTCAGTTAGCTCAACTCTAAAGTGGGGAGAGGTGGAGCCAAGATGGCAGAGTAAAGACTGGGACCCAATTGAATTCTCAAATATTCCACTTTAAACAACTTTAAAATAATGCCTCAAACCAAATTTTGGAGCAGCAGAACCAACAAAAGGTCAGAGGGAGACATTTTTCCAGTTTATGTCAATTTAAGAGGTCCACAGGGGAGGGTCAGTGCAGGTCCTGAGTGTGGTGGGAGTGCCAGCAATGGACCACGAAGGTGGCAGTGACAGCAGCAGCAGCAGTAGTGGAAGCTCTCAGCTCAGAGATGGTAAGGGGGCTAGCCAGAAAGGAACCCTTTGCTGGGTGCAACTGGCACTGACTGGCCATAGGGAGTTCTGGGTCACAGTGCCAAGATGGAGAGAACTTGGTTACAAGGGAGTGGGGGCCCTGGTTCCAGGGCAGTTGTAGGGGAGTGGCGGCCCTTCCTGAGTAAAGACCAGAGCACAGACCAGGTGAGCATTGTCCCAGGATCACAACCAATTTGGAGGCACTGAAAACTTGAAGACCCCCATATTTTATGATTAGCATATGATTGTGATGGAGTACTACTGTGCTATAAGACAAGACAACTGGAGTGATTTCAGAAAAACATAGAAATACCCATATTAACTGATGCTAAGTGAAGTGAGAAGAACCAGGAGATCATTGTGCATAGTATAACAGCAATGTTGTAATTATGATCACCTGAGAAAGATTTGGCTACTCTGATCAATACAATGATCCAAGACAGTTCTAAAGGACTCATGACGAAAACATGGTATCCAACTCCAGAGAGAGAACTGATGAGCTCAGTTCAAAATGAGACATGATTTCCTTTCTTCCTTTCTTTTTATTTTTTGTGATATGGCTAATATTGAAATATGTTTTGCATGTTTTCATATGTATAATTGATATCATATTTGCCTACTCAGTGGATGAGGGAAGGGTTGGAGGGTGGGAGAAAATCTCTAACTCAAAATTTAAAAAGAAAAGAATGAAAAATAAATAAATAATAATTTAAGAAAACCTTAAAATGGGGATAATTTTAGATACTACTCCTTTCCAGGGTTGTTGTAAAGATGAAAATGAGATCATATTTGTGAAGTGCTTAGTATAGTGCCTGGGATATAGAAGGTGCTATAAAAATACTATTTATTGCTATTATTATTATCACCTACACTTTAGGAAGATCATTTTGGCAGATGAGTGTAGGATAGATTGAAGTGACTTTCAAAAGGAAGACCAACCAGAAAGCTATTGCAAAACACTCCAGGCATAGGGTGATAAGGGCCTGAACCAAGGTGGTGGTGTTGTGTGGAGAGAGAAAGGGACAAATAAGAGAGATGTTGTCATGGTATTAATGACCAGACTTGGCAACAGATTGGGCAGTGGGGATGAAAGAGAGTGAAGAGTTTGAGAAGGATGCCAAGGTTTTGAGCCTGGGTGACTGAGGAGAGTGATACCCTTGACAATAATAGGAAAGTTGGGGAAAATACAATGAATTCTATAGAAATAGGGATTATTATTAGGATGTCTCTCTTTTATACTGATAATTCTGCTAATTAATTATGGAATGCCCCTTACTGAGAAGTCCCCAAATCCTCTTCATGGTCAGGACAGCCAATGCCATAGCTGACAACTCTTTGGATTTTTTCCTTCCTTCTTCCTTAATGGACCAATAAGGAGAAAAAAAAACCCAAAGCAATAAACATTGAGGAAGACACAGCAGGCTACTTATAATCACTCCTGTTGCTGTCTTTCCCTAATGAGGAGAGAGTTTACAGGTTACCATGGCAACCAACATTCCCCCCCAGTGCTCTACTTTATTTGAACATTTATTATAGAATGATCTAGAATTATAGGATTTAGGGTTCAAAGGGACATTCAAAACAGGATCATAAGATCTTTGATTTAGACCTGGAAGGGCCTTTAGAGTCCACTTAATTCAACTCTGAGAGACTGAAGACACAGAGTTTGTCCAAGGTCACATGACTTATAATTATCTGAGTGAGGATTTGACCCCAGATCTCTTTGCCTCCAAGTCTAGTACTCCATTCATTATACTATGCTTTTGCTCTTTCATCTAGTACAACCCGTTGTTTTTTACTGGGGAAACTGAGGCACTATGGCATGGAGGATTTGGAGTCAAAAGACCTGGGTTTCCAACTTATGTGGCACTGGACAAGTATTTTAATTTCTTTGGCCCTCACTTTCCTCATCTTTAAAATGAGGACATTCATCTAAATGATCTCCGAGGTTCTGTGTGGTTCCAATAGGCATGGTGCTATGATCTCTCTGAAACCTCGGTTCTTCATCTATAAAATAAGTATAATAATGCTTATACTACCTGCCTCACACTGTGGTTGTAAGGAAAGTGATTCATGCACTTTTAAGAGCTACAGAATGAAATTGATGTTCATGATATTTTGAACATAAAAGTTTTAAAACAGTTTCAGAGAGAGGGAAGTTCTTATGATGTGCTTCACAAGGTAGGAGGTTTTCCATTGGAGGTTCTTAAGTGGAGACAGGATGATGACTTTTGGGGGATATTGTAGGGGGATTCCTTTTCAGATAGGGCTTGTAATAATAATAACTACAAGGAAAAGCATGTATATAGTGCTTCAAGTTAAGGCTGGCAAAGCACTTTATATATGCTGTCTTATTTGTTCTTCTCTATAACCCTGTGAGGTAGGAGCTATTATTTTTTCAGATTTTACATGTGAGGAAACTGAGGCCGACAGAGGTTATATGGCTTGCTCAAGGTCACACAGTTAGTGTCTGAGGAAAAGCTTGAGGTTAGATCTTCTTGACTCAATGGAAAGCTCTCTATGCAGCCTCAGTGAGGTCTACTCCTTCTTTGGAATTTTGTGACTCTAATGAAGTATTGTGGACCCTTAAGACAGTCCTTGAGGACTTGTCATTCCTATTAGGGGCTAAGGCCAAGGCCCAAATCTTCCTGGGGCTAGAACTATACTGGAGAGCCAGCTCCTTCACTCTGAGGGGGAATATAACTGCTCAGCTCATCCCTCTCTCTTTAAAATATTCATGTAAGCATAGCCTAAGGCTATAGAATAACATAATAAGATTAGACTTTCTGTAACTTTCTTGATCTCTGGAGACAGAGAAAGTCAGGAATATCAGTATCTCAGCTCCTTCCCAGCTACACCCTTTATCTGTGGGCTCTGGGGCCTTTGTCAACCATAAAAATAAAACCTGGTATGAAAGAAATATTAATTATTCAAAGGAACATTAACCTTCAAATAGCATAATTATAATCCTGGTACCCATAAGGAAGAGCAAGGGTAAAGGACAGGACTTCTGGAGAGGAGAATGGGGAGTGGGAGGCTGCTCTGTGACTCAGTCACACATGGCTGCTCTCCTTGAGTCTTTATAACATACCCTTCCAATAGCACAGTTAATGAGAACTTGTGGGTGGTGGCCCTACCCACATGGATTATAGAACCTTTTACCTATTTGCTACAGTACTTTAGGTGTGGTGTGTGTGTGTTGTTTGTGGGTCAATCCCATGAATGTGATGTTTGTGGGTCAATCCCATGAATGACTGACTCAAGAACTCATTTCTTTTCAGGGACCATGTTCTGGAAGGCAGCAAGGTATAGGGCAAAGAGCGCTGGACTTGGAGTCCAGAGATCTAGGTTTAAGACCCTACTCTACTATGAATTAGCCACATAGTTTCTGTGGGCAAGTCTCTTGCTCAATTTGACTCTGTTTCATCATCTGTAAAATGGTCATGCTGAGACCAACAGCACCTACTTTACCAGGTGGTTGTGAAGAAAATGCTTTGAGAACATCAGAATTCTATGTAGATGTAAGCTATTTTGATGATGGTGATCCTATATTGAAAGAGACTGGCATGACCCTTAGTACACAGAACAAAGAATGGCAGGGCTGGAAGGGACCTTAGAATGTCAGAGCTGGAAGAGGTCTTAGAAAATTAGAAATTCTAAGATGGATCATCAGACTGTCTATTTGAGAACTCTTAGGAAAGGAAGAGGAGGCTAATAGCTTGATATAATGCAGAAGACCTGGATTTTGAGTGCAAGGACCTCGAATGATTTTGCTATTTCATGTTTGAAGAACCTTTAAGACAGAGGTGTTTGATGTAGGTGTTTGCTATTTGTACGACCTTGAGTGAGTGACTTCATGGATCTTGGCCTCAATTTCTTCATCTCTCAATTGAGGAGAGGTAGAATAAATGAATGCTTCTTAAAGAGAATGTGGGAACTCCTGGGAGTCCCTGAGACCATTTCAGGTGATCAGTGAGTTCATAACTATTTTTATAATATTAAGAAGGTGATTTAGTTTCCCATACAGAAAATGTTGATAGACATAACTCACAAAAGCAAATGTTCATTAAAGGGGGCATCCCCAATTTTTATGAGTGAAAAGGGGTACTAAGATTAGAAAATCAGAAAAACTGGGCTAGATGATCTCTACAAGGTCCCTTTCACTCTTAAATCCTGTGTTCCAGTGTTTTCAAAGGGGTTCTTTAAATCATGCCAGACTAACTATATTTCCATTTGTGATACAGTTTCCAAACAAGTAAAGCAGGAGACCTTTGTAGATATAATATACCTGGATTTTGGCCAGGTGCTTGATATAATGTCTCATGATGTCCTAAATAGTGATGAGATGTAGGTCGTATGATAATGAAGTTATGTGGATTTAGAACTAATTGATTGTGAAAAGTATTGATTATTGAGTAGATGCCAGCCATTAGGGAGGTCTCTATCAGGATGCCCAAGAGCTCTGTCCTATTGTCTTCAATACTCTAATCAATGACTTACATGAATATTTATTAGTTAGGATCATCAAACTGCACATAAAACATTTTCAAGGGACTAGATAAAATACTTGGTGACAGAATTAGAATAAATCTTATTATAACAAACTTGAACAGTGGGCAGAAGCTAAAAAATGTGAAATTTGTGTTCCCAAATAGCAATTTATTTGTACTTTCATTGATGTGGGCTTATCCTGTGTAGCTCCTGTCCACCTCCTCCCATAAATCTGCCAAGGGGGCCATCTTATTATCTAGGAGTCTTTCTTACATTCTTGACATTACATGGATACCAAAGAAGGGCATAGTTTGTCCATTGGTTATCCTTAGATTTTACTGGGAAATTGATTCCTACCAAGTGTTCCTTCCCTCCCTCCTCTGCCTCCATTTATACATTTCTTTGATAACATCCTCCTGCTAAATCTCCTGCCTAAACCCTCCTCTATAATGTACTTTAACTTACCCAAATTCGGGGGTGGGGGAAAGCCCTGGGGGTCCCCCTCCCCTGCTACATCTATTGTCCTTTGGATAATACTCTATTTCATTTCTTTGGAGACCATAGCTTTCCATGACTTACAGCTAGACAGCATTATCTGAAGAATCCCAAGGTTAAAAAGGTGGACTTTTGTTTCAGGAAGAAATGGAGGGTCATTAAAAGAACTGCACAATTTCCTCAAAGGTACTCTAACCCATTTTCATCTCCTTGCCTTTCAATTCTAGGCTCAGTTCATTATTTATTTGCAGTGTCCACTCAAGATAAATGCAGTGATAGATGAACTTTATGGTTTGCTAATTCACCTGCATCTCATAGTTTATACAATAGGCATTTTTCATCCACTTGGTATTACCTATATAGATGGTTAGGCTAGACTAGCCAACAAATCCTTTTATTAAGGGAATTTGTTTTGTGAAGCTTAGATTCAAAGAGGCACCCTTGAGGACCTAGGGAGCCACAGGTTCCCCACCCTGGTAGACTTTTGGGGAATAATAGATTTCATATTGGAAGTCCTATACTATTCTGGGGCTTAATATAATTTAGAACACAAGTGGGAACATTCTGAGAAGGAAGAAAGGGAACAAGCATGTGTCAGGGATTACACTAAGCCCTTTATAATAGCTTACTTTCTTACAACAGCCCTGGGAGGTAGATGCTACTATTAGCCTTATTTTATGGTTGAGTAAACTGAGGCAGACAAGTTAAGTGATTTGCCCTGAGTCATACAGTTAGTGTCTAAAGTTGGATTTGAACACAAGTCTTTATGACTCCAGGTCCATCCTTTTATGCATTGTGCTATCTACCTGCCTGAGAATGGGTCTATGGGCTTCATTAGATTACCAAAGGAGTTATCACACACACACACACACACACACACACACACACACACACACACACACACGGTTAAGGACTTCAACCTTAAGATACTGGTTTGTTGTACTGAATCAATTAAAAAAAATAGCCAACAAACTATGAACATTGTCAGGTCCTAAATTCTCTACATCTTTCACTGAATTGTGAGCTTGTAATATGTGATATACTATAGAATATCATTTGTGAAAAACAAGCTTATTCCATTCTAATATTTTTATCAAGATGAAATTTAATGGGGGTAAATCTCAAAATTTATATTAGAGTTCAAAAAATTCAACTGTATGAGAATATGATGATTTGGGAAAAGGAGGAGCAAGGAAAGAGAAGAGAGAGACAGAGAGAGAGACAGAAAGAGATAAAGAGAGAGAGAGAGAGAGAGAGAGAGAGAGAGAGAGAGAGAGAGAGAGAGACAGCAGACAGAGAGAGAGCAGACAGAGAGACAGCATACAGAGAGACAGCAGACAGAGAGACAAACAGAAAAATTGTTAGAGCTGGAAGGGACAGTTATAGGGTCAGAGATACAGGGCTAGAAGCGTACTTAGAAGTTACCTGGTTCAGCTCCCGGTTTCACAGATGAGGACACAGATGGGGAGAGGGGGGTTAAGTGACTTACCTGTGGTAATAAGCAACTGTAGGATTTGAACACAGGACACATTCCATTGTATCACCTGGAGCCCTCTAGTGTTCTGGCAGTTTGTGGTACAGTGGGAGGAGTCTGGAGAAACCACATCCTCTCTTTGAGAGGCAATCTCTCCCTTGAAAAGAAGAGTTTTTAATTCTTACCCTGTGTCCCTACCTGGGTGCAGTGCTGTAGAGGAAAGTGCTTGATATAGTTTAGAGCTACAGAAATAGGGACTTTGCTTAGAGTCTGAGGTCACACCAAGCCAGGACTTGCCCTTGGGTCTCCTGACTCTCAGTCCCATGTCTTTTTCCATTGCACTCCATCACCTGGCCTGGATAATGTCAGTAAATCTATGCCTTCCAAATGTCAGCTCTGACCTCTCAGACTTGAAGCAGAATTACTTGAATCACTTTGATAAAAAGCTCTTTCTCTTTTGGTGCCTTTGCTTTAGGGATCATTGCCCCCAGGCACTCACTCCCTTCCCTGGTCCTGGAGACAGAAGATACTTGCTTAGGGGGATGGGGTCCTGTAGGGTGAGGGGAAGGCTGGGAAATGGGCTAGAGATTCTTATCTGGACACAAGAGCCAAGCAAATATCTTAACCATTTGTTTCTCCTTAAGTAATTCCATTTGCTGCAACATCTGCTTATTTAACCTTTCTGCTGTCCAGAAGAAACATCCCAGCTATTCTCTGGCAACAGGACTGCCTGAGATGAAATTGAAATGTCAAGTGAACCAGCATCAGTTGCTCCCCCTCCTTCAACCCCAAAACACACATATTTTGGTGGTTGTTTGAATTCCCTTCACATTAGAAAATCTGAGAAACACTGGCTATCCTTCCACACAAATCCATCAAACTGCAGCAGAGAACATAGAATGTTAGAGAGGGAACAGGTTTGAGAAGATAGAAGGTCACAATATGAAAGGACCTTAAGCCATAGAATGTTAGAGATGTCAGGACCTTAGAATATAAAATGTCAGTACTAGAAGGGACAGCAGACTATAGAAAGGTAGAGCTGGGTGGATCTTTTGAACATGAAACAATAAGAGACCTTTGAACATAGAAGTCAATCCTAGCTAGCCTTAGGACATTGAATGTCAATACTCAAAGGGACCTTAGAACGTAAAATATTTTAACTGTATGGACATTAAGCACAAAGGCTGTTAGTGCTGAAAGAGATTTTGTTTGCTGTCATTCAGTTGTTTCAACTGTGGCCGACTCTTCATGACCCTGTTGGGTTTTTTTTTGGCCAGGATACTGTAGTGGCTTGCCATTTCCTTCCCCGGTTCATTTTACAGATGAGGAAATTGAGGCAAAAGGGTTAAGTGACTTGCCCAGGGTTACATAGCTAATAAGAGTCTGAAACTAGATTTGAACTCAGGAAGATGAATCTTCCTGACTCCAGGCCTGGAACTCTATCCACTGAGGCACCCAACTGTTCTTTTACAAGGGCTTGTTGACTGTTACAAATAAATATTACCTTTCAACACAGAGTGTTAGTATTGGAATAGACCTTAGAGGATAAAATGGCAGAGCTGGGGACAGAGCATATTTTTGTTCTTGAAGATGTCTTTGATGACACTTTTGTGCAGAAGCTGCAATTGACAACACATAATGGTCTTAGAACCACAAGTGTATCCCCATCACCCTTTGGATCACTTGCAGTTGGGATCCTTTGGAGAGTCTGATGTTCTATAATCTGAAGTGATACAGGATCAAGAGTACCAAAGAGAAGGGTCTTGGTGATTGAAAGCAGCTTGGAGTCATTGGAGATGCTGTGTCATTTCCCAAATGGGATCCAGCTTTATCTTTTTCTCCTATTCAATGCTGGCTCCAACTCATTACCCTTTGGTGACATTTTCTGATCAATCCTTAACAGATCAATCACTAAGCATTGATTAAGCACTTATTTAATGCACTCAAAACGGCTCTCAGGGAGCTTATGTTCTATGGAATCCTAGTGATTAGAGTGGCTTGAGCAGAGCAAACCTCTTATGTTGGCATTCAAAGTCCTTCACCATCTTGTCCCACCCTACTTTTCCAGTTTTGTCTTATTCATCTCCTCCATGTATGTTTGGCTCTAGACAATATAATGCATGTTTAAAGATTCAGGAAGTCCCCTGGTCTTATCAGTAACACATTGATATGCCAGACTTAGGGTGGATTACTCCTGAAAATGGCTAATCTCACCCTTTGGAATGGAAGGTAATCATAATTAAACCACTGAATGGGTGAATGTTTTCTGAACTTGCCTCAAAACTCTGGGAGTGCCTCCTGCTTAAGCTGTGCAGCTTCCCATACATAGACTGGAAGGAGGAGCCACTAAAGGGTTTGGCAGGGGGCAGTGGTGAAGGGGGCAGTGGGGAAGGGAGGCGATATCACTACTGTGTACTGAAAAAATAACATGATTAGTTTATTCATGATGTATTAGAGAGGGGAAAGACTGGAGGTAAAATTATTGACTCCCAAATTAAGAGGATATTATGATTTCATAGGTGAGCAGAGATAAGGGCCTAGATTAGGGTTATGGTGGTGGGAATTAGAAAGGAGGAAATGGGTGGGAGACCTATTGCAGTGTGAGAATTGAAAAGACTTGGCAAATGACTGTATTGGGGGGGGAAGCAGTGACAGAAACGGGAAAATCCAAAATGACTCCAAGGCTTCCGACCCTGGTTTTTGGGAAGATTGGGGTGCTGTCCCTCATTTATGGTGGTTGTATTTTGGAACCTGTGTTGTAGGAGAAAGAACCCTAGATGAGGAGTTGGAAGACCTTGGTTTGAATCCCTGAGTGTGACCTTGGCTATTTGAATTTAAGCTCTATGAGCCTTGGGTGCTACCTTTTTAAAGTGTATACAATAATCTCTGCATCATCTTGCTGAAGGGTTGTTGTAAGTGAAGAGAGCACTGGCCCTGAAGTGAGGAGGACCTGAGTTCAAATATGACCCTAGACACTTAACACATGCACACACAAAAAACTAGCCGTGTGACTTTCGGCAAGTCACTTAACCCCAATTACCCTCCAAAAGGTGCAAAAAAAACCCCCCAAAACACAACAACAACAACAAACAAACCAAAAAAGCTTTATGTGTTGACATAAATTTTTTATGAAAAAATAACTACATTTTTCAAAATTTAGTGAAAAATGTCATTATTTTACAAACTTTGCAAATCTCTTTAATGTCTCAGTAGAAAATAGCTATATTCTCCTATCTATATTTATATTCAATAGTTTGTGATGAATAATTGGTTGAAGAATAAAAAGAAAATCTGGTCTCACACATATATGTTGTTAGAACAGGAAGGAGTATTTTAAGATGAATATAATGTTTTAATATTATTATAAAAATGCTTTTGACCTTGAAGACATCCTGAAAGAGCCTCTGGGAACCCCAAGAGTCCTTTGGCCATACTTTAAGAACCACTGCTATAGTAAAATAATTCATGGAATTGTAGGATACTTGGTTCTCAGATCTATGGTTCTGGACAATGAATAAGTCCCATTTACTCTCTGAGCCTCAGTTTTCTTCTCTGTAATATAGGAATGATGATATTTACCTTGCCTGACTCATATAGTTATTAGGGGCAGATAATCCTTAAATAATCCTTAAAGATAATCATCCTTAAAGAAGTATAGGAAAATGGTCATTTGTCATGAAAGTGCTACAGAAATGTGGTTTCTTACTATCAATAGGAAAAGGAAGTCCACTTAGTGAAACTTAGAATAGATGAGTATTAGAGTATAAAAGCATATGCGGTTTTTCTTTGCTTATCAAAGAAAAGTTGAAACTCCTTTTCTTGGCATTTGAGGCCCTCCAAAGTCAGGCCTCACCCTTCCTATATCATAGTGTCAATAGTGCTGGCTCTAGAATCAGGACCTGGGTTCAGACTCTACCTCTGATCCTTTCCATATGACCTTTGGCAAATTGCTCAACCTTGATGAGTCTCAGTTTCTCCATATGTAAAACAAAAAGGTTGTAGCCAATGGCCTCTGCAATCCCTGCCACTCTACAGTCCCTACATACATGCATACACATGTGTGTATAGATAAAGATATACATCTATATGCTATCTTCCCAAATAAACCGTCCCAACATGAAGGTGAGGAATTGATCTTGCTCCTCTTTGAAAACCAGTTTGGTAACATGCTAGATGCTATGGAGGACACACTCAGCCAAGAATTTAGCCTCTTTTTCAAAGTTGTCCAGGAGAATTTTTCATTAATTCATTTATTTAGACATTCATTTATCCCAGATCTGGTGCTTTCTAGTTGTGTCACCTTGGACAAGTCAATTCCCTTTATATAATTATTGAGTATAATGGAAAGAGAGCTAGATTTGGAGGCCTCAGGGTCTAGGTTCCAACCTTGCCTTGGCTGTTTACTAATTAGGTGACCTTGGGTCAATAACTACCTCTTTGAATCTCAGATTCTTCCTCTTGAAAAGGAGGGGGCTTGTCCAGAGCATCACTAAGGACCCTTATATAGCTCTAAATCAGTGATGCCATGGGTACATTTTGCAAACTTTGAAGCTCTCTTTAACTGTAATTTCTGATTTTATTTCAATTCAATTTAATAAGCATTTATTTAGCGCTCTATAAGGCACTATGTTGGGTGATGGAGAGAAAAAATGGCAGCTTTTCCCCCTTAAGAAGAGAAAGAGAAAAGAAAGTGTGACAGGAATAAAAGGAAGGAAAAAGAGGGAATATGAGAGGAAAAGAGGGAAATGATGAAGGGAAAGAAAGAAAGAAGAGAGTATGAGAGGGAGGGAGAGAGAAAAAGGGAATGTAAAAAGGAAAGAAAGAGGGCATTGAGAAGGGAGTGGAGGAAAGAGAAAGAAAGAAATTATGTGGATGTGTGTGTGAGTGTGAATGTGTGAATGTGTGTGTGTGTGTGTGTGTGTGTGTGTGTGTGTGTGTGTGTGAGTGTTGAGGTAAGCTGTTGAAGGATAGTGGAGAGTCTTGTGTCAAGGACACAAGCGAACTTCCTTAGCAAGGAGAAGGCTCCCCCATCCTCTGAATGCAGAAGAAAGTAGGAGGGGATGGCTTATGTCTCTTTTGGCATTGACCAGTCCTTGTATGGAGTTCGAAGTCCCTGTGGGATGTTGGGAAGCTGTGAGTTGGACTCTGCACAGAAACAAAGGTCCTGCAAGAGCGTGGCCCACTCAGCACTGGCTATTGATGAGGGCAGGGTGAGGTGGGAGAGAGAAGGCAGGGCCATGAAAAGCTGGCCTTGGTCCATAGCATTTTGACTGATTAGCGTCTTTCTTTTTTCTAAACTTTTCTTTGAAGCCTGTGCTTCCCTCTCTTCTCTGCACTGCTTAGATCAAACTTGCCACTCTCCCCAGAGCCTCTTGGCTTTAATCTTCTTAAGTTTCTTTCTCAGCTTGTCTGTACAAAGCTTTATCTCTGGCTCCCCAGCAAGAGAACCTTGGGAAGCTGCTAATGTGTCCTCTGAGGCCATCATGACTGATTGATGGAAAGGAACGTGGACTCCAAAGGTGCTAATGCTAATGCTTTTAAAAATGCTTTTAAAAAAAATTATTTTATTGACTCCAAGGCTGAAAAGGGGATTTACTGGCTAATACTCAATTTATGTGCAGATGTATCTTCTGACAGATACATGTTCCATGGGGAAAAGAGGACAAGAGAGGCCTTGAACTGGCCTATCTCTAAATGTAAGTGGCTCTTTGTGTAGAGCAGGGGCTCTTAAACTGGGGCCTGAGAATCTGTTTGTTTTTTCCTAGTATCTCAATATAATTGCTTTCCTTTGATTGTGGGTATTTTATTTTTTGCATATAAAAATATTATTCTCAAAGAGCCCCATGAGTTTTTGTTGATTGCCAAAGGGATTCATGACACAAAGATGTGAAGAACTCCTTGGGTAGCATAATACAGAGTGGCAAGGCTCCTAGATTTTGAGGCAAGGGGCCTGGGTTTAGATTCCAGCTCTGCTATTGATTGTGTGCCCTTGGGAAAGTACCTTCTGTGGTCCTCAGTTTCCTTAACTCTAACAGGAGGGGATTAATTTAGACGATCTCTAAAGTCCATTTGGGTCACACCACACTGCTTTCCAAGGTCATATCCAGCTCCAAATCCTATGATCCCACCATCCTGTGGCCAGTGGACAGAGGGGAGAGGCTGGATATTGAAGAGTGAACAGAAACTCAACAGAGCAAAAAGGGAATGGAGGATTGATGGAGCCTACTGCCTGATGCTCAGCATCTGTTTCCCAAAGACAGGAAATTGGGATTCAGCCCTGTTAGTACCATTCAGATAGGTGGCTCTAGGCTAGGCTGGCCCTAGCTTTTTCATTTTACAGTTTTCCCTATTACTTACTTTCTTAGCTCTGGCAGGAAGAGTGTGTAGGTGCTGGAGCACAGCAATCTATGACCCCAAATCAACAAAGATAATGGTGAACACTCCCTCCAGCCCCTGAAAGGAAACAAACATTGTAGGCAGTGCCGCAGTCATGGGTCCCGATCTTAGCCAGCCATTCAGAATCATAGAAGCTCAGAGAGGAAGCAGTCAATCTATTAAGAAGCAGTTATTAAGCTTCTCCTGTGTTCTAGGCATTGTGCTAGGCTCTGGCCGTACAAAGACAAAAAGAAGCCTTGGTCTCCAGAAGCTTCCGTTGTGTTGAGGGATGCAAATGCATACATGCATATATACACCTAAATCTATATCTATATCTATCTATGTAAGCATGTCTACATGTACATACGTATGTATCTGTAAGACATAATGTAATTTGGGAGAAAAATTAGTAGCTGGAATAATGGTGTTGGTGTTAGGAAATACCTCTTACATAACCTTGCATTTGAGCTAAACTTTGAAGAAGACTTAGGGATTCAATGGCTTGGAGCTGCTGAGGGCATTCCAGGTTTGTGCACCATCATGGAGATGGGTCATAGAATGTTCTGTGTGAAAAAGAGCAAGAAGACCACTTTGGCTGGGATGTAAAGTGCACAGAATCTATTTGTATGGGTTTTGTTTGTTCATGCTTCCTCAATGAGCGGGGAAGGAAGAAGTAGAAGGAGGAGAATTCAGAAGGGAAAATAAAATAAAATTGACTTTAAAAAGAAAATGCACAGAAGGGAATAACGTACAAGCTTAGAAAAGCAAGGGAAACAAGGTAGTGAAAGGCTTTAAATGCCAAATTAAAGGTATTAGAATAAAGATATTAGGTTAAATTATAACAAAGGTATTAAAATTACCTGGAGGTAATAGGAGACCATTGATCATTACTGAGCAGATGAGTGGCATGATTAGGAATCTCACTTTAGCAGAAAATTCACTAGAAAGGACATTAGAGATCCCTTACCCCAATCAGTACCTGGAAGGAAAGAAGGAAGGAAGTGTTTATTAAATACCTACTATATGACAGGCACTTGGCATGCCCTCACTGTATCTAATTATGACTACCCAGGTTCATCTGAGTATCTCCAAGGAAGAGGAACTTGGCCTCTCAGTCAGCAGGGCCCAAGGTCCACTCAGGGTAACTCCATCTTCCACTGATTGCCACATCCGGTATAGTTTGATGCCAAGAACAGAGGCTCCATTCTTGCTACCTGGATTCCTAAAATATCCCCACTGGATGTTCTGGGGGTCATTGGTCACTATGAACTTTTGCTATTTGCTGCAATTCTAGTGGGGCAAGAGTTTCCCAGAGGAGCCATCCATGGACAGGGCTTGGTGCCATCTTCATGCTATTCTGTCTCCATGTCCCATGGTGGCCCAGGCAAACCTAGAATTTGGAAAACAGGTTGTAGAGAATGGGATGGGATCAAGTGCTTAGATAGTGTATAACTTAGAAAGGAGAAGGAAGAGGCACCTTTTTATGAGCCTAGGGGTCTGAATGAGAGGATGGGTCCATCCCTGAATGCTCTGTCAATAGGAATTGTGATAGGAATCTTAGTAGGAACAGTACGACAGAGAAATAAAAGAAACAAGGCAGCTATCAGCAGCAGCAGCACCACCACCACCACCATCATCATATCATCATTATAATTATTTGGAAGGAAAACGAGACCTAGAGAGAATAGTTAATTTGCTCAAAGTAACATAAGGAAGACGTTGCAGAAACAGAACATGATCCCAGATCTTCCAACTTTAAACCCCCAGTGCTTTAGAAGATGCCACAGTGCTGGAGAGGACATGTTTTATATGATTGTTCAATGAATGGATGAACAAATCAATGACTCAATGAATGAATGTAGTCCTTTGCTTTTCACATGGAGTCAGATTATATAGAAGAATTAAGAATGTTCTGCCCTTACTATCTTGGCCTACATCACTTTATCTGCTAATTGTGACTACCCATCCAGGCCCCAGGAGCCAAACCAGGCAAAGCAGACCAGAACCCAGAAGGCCTTCAGAATCCTGCAGTGAAGACACAGTGGGTTTGTGCATTCAGGCTGCAATGAAACTTCTGTGGAGAGGCTTGGTCTCCTTCCTGACTCTGTGAGTCTGGGTGCCAATCCAATCCTTAGAACCAAGGCTTCCGGTGCAAACAATGTAGGAAGATAAGCCCTGCATGCTGGGCACCTCTTGGGCCTCTTTGGCCCTCACTCTTTGTCCTAGCAGCAGAGAGAACAGAATTCTGTCAGCACCACCCTTCCTTACAGATGTTTTATGGGACTAGAGAGAGGGCTGTAGGGACTTCGAATGGCAGTGGATTTAAAACTGCCAAATCCAGCAACACTTGTTCTTTGAGTGCTACAGGGTGGGCGTGAGGGACTAGTTGGTCAAGATCATGGGATAGAAAATGAGACTAAATTATAGTTACCCACATGTGCATGCACATCCCTGTCCTGTATACACACACACACACACACACACACACACACACACACACACACACACTCAGCTATCAGGACTGTTAACGGAAAAAAAGACTCAGAAGAGGTTTTGTGGAGTATCAACCATACACTATCTGAGATGGGGGAATTATAGGACCTCAAGTAGGAAGACCTTCTAATACCAGGAGCAGTGTTCTTTCTACTACATTGACCTGAGCTGGAAGACCTGGGTCTGAATCCTGGCCCTGCTAAGTAAAAATTTTGTTGCTTATTTCAAGGTATTTTATTTCTCTGACCCTCTGTTTTCCTATACATAAAACAGGGGGATGGGTTAGATGATTTCCAGGGTCCCTTATAATTCTAAACTCTATGATGCTATAAACTTATGACTTATACTCTTGGTCCTAGAGAGCAGAACTAGTACCAGTGGGAAAGTGATAGGGCTCATAGTTCATAGGGTTCTTTTCTCAACCTACCCAAATCCCATCCGACTGCCAAGGCTTAGCTGAAATTCTATAAGTTTCAGGAAGACTTCCTTGATTATCTCCAGCCCCATGGTGATCTCTTCCCATTTGAGAATTTATTACCCTTATGATTAGGATCCCTCATCCCAATCAAATATGGTATCCTGCTTTGGAGTTTTAGGTCCCTTTTGGGGGGGGGGAGGGCTATTGGGGTTAAGTAACTTGCCAAAGGTCACACAGATAAGTGTGTGTGTGTGTGTGTGTGTGTGTGTGTGTGTGTGTGTGTGTGTGTGTGTGTGGTGTCTGAGGCTGGATCCGAACTCAGGACCTCCTGACTCCAGGGCTGGCGCTCTACTCACTGCACCACCTAGCTGTCCCTTTAGGTCCCTTTTTATGTCTATATCCTTTGTATCTGAGGAACACTGATCACAGGTTCCAGAGGTCACAGAAATGATCTCAAAAGTCATCAAGGTATCCCCATTTCACATATGAAGAAACTGAGGCCCAAAGAAGAAAATCAATCTAAGTTCATAGGTCTAGAGCTGGAAGAGAACTCAGGGACCATCTGGTTCAACCGCTTTATTTTACTGATAAAGAAACTGAGGCCCAGAGAGGTTGTGATATGCCTGAGGTCACACAGATAGAGTCAGAATTCAAACCAAGGTCCTCAGACAAATCCAGTGGTCTTTGTCCAGCTCCATTATTTGCCGAGCCCCTCCAGGCCCATCAGGACCTTGAGGACGAGAATTCTTAAAATCAAGCTGTTTCTGCTGCAGCTGCTGCTAGTAAATAGACAATTACCAAATAAAGCCATACCTCATTTTGCTTGTTCTTACATTGCTTTCTTATATTCCATGGATATGAGGCTAGTTTCTCCAAGCAGGTTGAGAACTCTCCAAAGGCAAGGACTGAGTCTATTTCACCTGTTTCCCCACTAGGATAAAAAAGCATTGAAATGGGTAGACAATAGGAGCTTAATGATTACTTTATGAACAGTAGATGGGGAGGGGGACAGAGTAGAACTACTTCACATTTCTTCTTTCTTATGAATGAAGGCAAAGGCATTTATTAAACACTTACCATGTACACTGTGCTTTAAAGACTTTCTTATATGTTGTGGAATGTTTTCTTTTACCCTTCCCTCATTCCTTATTGTACCCTGTAACTAAAGTAGATCAACCAAAGTCTTTGCCCCTAGATGCTAAAATTTAGAGGGCACTGACAGTGTTTATACTTTTATAGCATTATAGACATAACCAATTTTAACACTTTATTAGAAAGAATCGTTAAAACAGGAAACTACCATAATATAGTCCTGAGTTCCCCACCCAGTGATGTCCCAGAATCTCTGCCTCCCCTCCCCCCATGGATTAATGCACCAGTATTTTTCAGTATCTCCCATTCTTTGCCTTCACAAAGTGAATTTATCTTAAAAAGTTATTTGAAGGAGCATTTTGTGCCAGTTGTCTTGGAATTAGATAATGATCACTAATGGTTCTGCTTAAAGGACCCTATAAGACAAAATAGTTGAATATAGAATATAGAATGTCAGAGCATGGCAGGCACTTAGAATATAGAAAAACAACAGAAATGGGGAAAAAACCCTAAAAGATCATTTGGTCCTTTACACTTATTTTACAGCTGGTTAACACCGATGATCAGCGAAGGAAAGGGACTTGTCCAAAGTCATACAGTTAACAAGGGATCAGAGCCAGGTCTTTAAATACAATAGTCTTCACTGCACTAGATATGATGGCGTGCTGAACAGACAGGTGCTGCATAATGGATTGTAGCCTTATTCAATTCTTTGTGTTCTGGAATAGCTGAAAGGTTGGGACACTAGGGCTTTGCTTCAGATCACTGGCTTCCAGGGGTGCCAACTTAAGCTCTGGGAGTGGAAAAGACTTCCTTCTTACGTAGATAACCCTTGCATCTATCTCCACTCCCAAGATCCTTATTTCTCAGTGAAATTTTTCTCCCTCTTCAACCTCTGCCCCGGGGGCTTCTCAGCAAGGCACTTCTCTCCTGGGGATCTATCTTCTTTCTTCAGCCAGAGATCATGGACAGATCTTTTGGGGGATGAGTTTTCTCCTTTCCCAGAATAATTGGTCCTGTGCTCAGACTGTATTCTATATCACTACTGCCCATCTCCCCCTAGCTCCCAACCCCCCCCCCCCACACCCCTCTGTGTTCCAATTTCTCATTTCAATTGTATTAGACTGGAATCACCAAGTTGCCTATGAGATCCCTGACTGCAGGAACTGCATCGAAGCTTTGTTGTCTCCCATACTACTGAAAACATAGTTCTATACACAGTAGGAGTTCAATTAATGTTTCATATTAGAATGAGTAAAAAGAGTAATGTTTGACACCTAAAATGACCAAAGGTAGAAATAGAATATTTATCTTGAGTCTGGTATATCCCTTTATCAGATTATGAGCAGGGACTTTGTTTTTATTGAAATGGCATCTCTTCTAAGATTGACCAGTAGTTGCTTAGCAAATATTTATTTATTTATTTATTTATTTAATATTATTTTTTTTTTTTTATTTTTTGAGGAAGATAAGTGGATAAAGTACTGGGTCTGGAATGAGGAAAACCTGAATTCAGATCTGGCACCAGACACTTATTAGCTGTGTGACCAGGGCAATCCACTTAACCTCTGTTTGCCTTAATCCAGTGGAGAAAGAAGTGGCAAACCACTCCAGTATCTTTGCCCCATAACCCCCATGGACAGGATGGTCCATAGGGTCACAAAGAATCAGACATGACTGAACAAGAACAATAAATGTTTAATTTAAGTTGTTGAACTGAGGAACAGACCAATAGAAAATGGGAAACTGGTGTGGCACTCAATGTAGGTGTTCAATGTCCAGTTGTTTTATAGTCATGTCTGATTCTTCATGACCCTATCTATCTATCTATCTATCTATCTATCTTTTATCTATCTATTTATCTATCTATCTATCTATCTATCTATCTATCTATCTATCTTTTATCTATCTATTTATCTATCTATTGTCATTTTTTTGAGGCAATTGGGGAATTGCCCGGGGTCACACAGTTAGTAAGTGTTTGAGGCCAGATTTGAACTCAGATCCTCTTGACTCCAGGGCCGGGGCTCTATCCACTGACCCACATAGCTGCCCCACTTGAGGTTTCCTTGGCAAAGATACTGGAGTGGTTTGTCCTTTCCTTCTCCAGCTCTTTTCACAGACAAGGAAACTGAGGGTTAAATGATTTAACCAGAGTCATACAGCTAGTAAGTGTCTGAGGCTAGATTTGAACTTAGGGAGAGGAATCTTCCTGACTCCAGGGTCTGTGCTCTATATGCTGCCCTCAGTGTAGGTAAAGTGAAGCCCTTCTGAGATAGCAGTCTCTCCTCCAGCCCAGCCTATATCAACTCTACTCATCACCACCATATGCTGTGTCATTAGCACCCTTTTGCTACAGAGGATGAAATTAGGATGAGTAGAGGAAAGTACAGGGAAGCAGATTTTGTCTACATAAAAGGAGGCCTTCTAATGAACAGATTTACCCAATAATGGAATGAACTTCTTTCTGAGAGTGTGAACTCCTAGTCAGGATGTGTGCAAACCAAAGTTGGATGAACACTTATTGAATATATTGTCCTGCTCTGGGCAAGAGGCCCCTATTTCAAGTCTTAGTAGTACCACAATCTAAGAGAGGAAGGAAATGAGGCCCACAGAGAGAGGGATAGTTACTTTCTTAGTCACACAATATATAACTATCTCCCTGTGGGCCTCATTTCCTTTATCTCTAACCATATATATATATATATATATATATATATATATATATATATATATATATACACACATATATATACCCAGAGTAAGTGAAACTAAAGATTTGTCCCTGTTAGGAAGCTGGACCAAATGACTGTTAAGGTACCATCTGTGGGAGTCTATGATATTAAATGCCCTTTGAAGTCACTCAGTAAGAAAGAAGCAGAACCAGGCTTCAAACTCATACCTCTGGCCTCTCCAGTCAGCATTCCCCATCTACCAGAGCACATTGCCCTCCCTTCCAAGGAATGAGATTTTATGACTCTGGTGAAGATGGGATTCCTCATCTGCAAAATGGCAGAAGGTCATTACAGCCCTGTTTTTCAGGGCTGTTAGGAGGAAAGTACTTTCTAACCCTTAGAGTGCTACAGAAATGGGGGCTGTTATGTTGTTATCACCTGTAAGAGGAGTATGTTGGATGGGTCTTCTGAGGCCTCTCTTTACTGGAAGATTCTGGGAACTCATCAGATCTAAGCTGCTGAATGACCAAGAAGCAAGGGCAGTCAGTGCCCTGTGTCAGAATCCTGACATGGGAAAAACAGCCTGACAATGATGCCTTCTGCTCCTGCATGCCAAATGAAGAATGATTTCACTGATAGTAGAGTGAGGAGAGTCTTGATATGGTTTTGTATCTCCCTGTTTTACAGGCCACCAATTCTGTACCAGCCTAATCCAGATCCCATGCAGTGTGAATCGAAAGAAATATGTTCCCAGAAGCACTCATCAAACTCTTATATCCAAACAGGGACAAGTCTTTAGAGCTTCACTTTCTCTGGGTACATATATGGTCCCCACTCCTTATTTAACTGACTGTAGCCAGCAGTTTGGTCCCTTCACCCTCAGAAAATTTGCATTTATTTATTTTTTTTTTCTGTAGTCTCCTACAGGGCCTAGCCTTTGGAATAATTGTGAAGTAAAGAAGTTTGTCTTTGAGGTCCCTGGCATTTACTTTCTCTACCTCATTCCTTTCTTAGAGGAAATGTGGTATAGAGGGAAGATAAGTGGACTTGGAATGGCAAGATCTTGGGTTCAAATCCTGGCTCTCATACTTGTTAGTTCTATGTCAACCCTCCTAGCTTAATTCTTTTCCCCAAGGGCAGGTAGGCCTTCCATCTATGCAGTGTGGGCCAGTGTCCTCATGGAATATTGACTGGATTGTTAGGTTTGGGAGGGATCATTACAGAAGATCAAATCTAACCATCCTTTTCTTGTAGGAATCATGAGGTCCAGATAGGTTATTTGTCTGGCCCAAAGTTATACAGTGAGATTGTGGCTCAACTATGCCTTGAAGCCCTACCAGGCTTTTCTGGAACTTGGTCTTCATATCCTTTAGACTTTGAGTTCCTCTATGGGTCTACCCATACACATCCATTATTGGCCAAACCAAATTGATAAATATGGCAATAGAGAATGCCTGTATTTCCTTATCTTTAATTATCTCTTTATCACTTTGGGATGTTGAATGTCAGCTTCATTTGAGGATGGATGCTCAGGACATGTTATTGTGACCCTCTACAAATGAAAGCTGTATGGATCAATATAACCATAACCTTGTCCTAATAACAAAGTCAGTTCTTATCACAACAGGTTCCTTCAAGTTCTGAGAGTCTATAAGCACATATCCATCTCTGATTCCAGGGGCCAGGGGAGACTTCTTGTCCTCACATCCCTTTTCCTCCACCCTCCCCATTCATCCTCTGAAATGTCTACAGTTCCTTCCTTAGGGGACAGAACCTCTCTTCCTTTTCAGGAAAAGCTGGGATTGAAAATGGAGAACTTCTAGGAAAAGGGAGCCAGAAGCAAGCTGACTTGAATTCACAGAGAGGAGACTGAGCTCAGAGGCATTCCCTAGAGCAGAACTGGGAGCAGAGTAGATAGGTTGGCCTTAATGGAGGAGAAGAGATTCATTAGCATTTCTATAGGATCAGAGATTAGGGACTGGAAGTAGCCTTTTCAGATTTACAAAATACTTTCTCCAGGACCTATCCACCTGAGTGGGAAGTAATTCTGGGATCATTACCTCCATTTTATAATCTAGGAAATTGAAGCATAGAGGCTAAATGACTTTCTAGATGCACACATGCACATGCACATGCACACGCATTCACACTCAGTCCCAGTGTGGCAGAGCCTGGACTAGGAAGGAGGTTCTTTAGCTCCATGCTCAGGGATTTCTCCACCATGCTATGATGTATAATGGCCCTGGCTGCCTGGGGTGGAAGGGTGGTGGAGAGGGTGAGGAGGGCACCACTAGAGAGGGAAAGGGCACCCAAAGCTGAGAGATAAGGGACCCCATTTAAACTTCTCCTTCCTTATAACTCTGCCCAGGGTTGGGCCCAGGGCTCTCTATATCTGTTTTGCCTCATGGCTTAGTTTGGGTTCCTTTAGCAGGGCCAGATAAGGGAGAGCCCACACCCAGGCTGAATGGCATCCAACACCTTTGCTGGGCCTGAATCCTTTGGAGGAAGCCAAGTATGAATAGGAGGAAGCCCCACCTCCACCCCACCCTTCTGCCAAACCTGTTTTTTACCCTCATCCTGACCTTCAGACATTGGAGTTTACCTCTTTTCTCAACCCATCCATCAGGCCCCCTTTGGTTTTACATACCTCCCTGCCTAGCTTCAGCACAGGAGCAGTCATTTGTGGTAGAAAGAGCACCAAATTGGGTTCCCATCCCAACTTAGCTACTTAACTTACTGGGTAACCTTGGGTAAGTCATTCCCTTATCTGAACCTCAGTTTCCTTCATTGTAAAAATAATGATATTCAACCAGATGTTGTCAAAGGCCCCTTTTGACTCCGTGTGCATTCTAAGGTCCCTTCTCATTCTAACATTCTATGTTCTGTCTTCTATGTTCTAACTTAGCCTGTCATTAAACATTGATTAAGTACCTATTATATGCTAAACACTATGTTAAACTCCAGGGGTATGAAGAAATGGAAAAGACAGTCCCCACTTTCAAGGAGCCCCTAGTCCAATGACTGAGTTAACTTCTCTCTGAAAGTTCATTTCCTTTGCTTTACGGTCCCTTCCAGCCCTACCATTCTATTTTCTAAGATGTGTGCTACCCAAAGGAGACAGAGTTGTCATAGTACCTAGAGAGCTAGCCTCAGAACCAATAAGACCTTGGGTCTAGGTCCATCTCAGACATAAGATGACTATATGATTTTATCTCTTAGTGCTCCATGAAACTTGCTTGGAGGAGCTCAAAGAAGCCTTTGGGGTCATCGAGTCTGACCCTGTATGAACCAGAGCCCAGAAAAATTAAGTGACTAACCCTAGGTCACACAGATAGTGAGCAGCAGGGCTGGGATTCGAACCCAAGACTTCTGACTCCAACTCTTTCTAACTCTCTTTCAGTTGTACCCAAATCAATCTCCTCAGTGAGTAGTTGATTTGCTTGGAGGGACGAGGGAAGGGGGGAAAGAGAGAAGGTGTTTCTTAGACCAGTGAAATCACAAGTTCAGCCCCTATTCCTCTCTTTTTGACATTCAAATGCTGTTCTTGGCAGCCCCAAATATTTCTGCAGCTTCCTGGGTGCCAGTCTCCAACCCAGGATAACCTCTATCCCTATTTTCTCTATTCCTGTTCCCCTGCTGTTGAGCCCTGCTAGGGAAATCAGAAATAGGGACTCTCTAACATCAGGGAGATTTTTACTATTTTATGGTCATGCATTTGTTCACCTCTACCTGTGTTCTGATTATATTCCCCAAGGTGGATCCTCCAAAGCTGCTTCTTTCTCCTAAGGCCCCTCAATTTCACTCTTCCCTTCTTCAATCTCAGTAGGTGAGTTTTCCTCTTACTTTGCATCATCAAATATTAGCTTCCTCACCTCTCTGCCTAAAAATCTCTCCATGTTTTTACCCATCCTCTCCTTTATCCTTTAGATCTTAACTTAGTGGACCTTCTTTATCCTTCTCTTGCTTTCTATGGTCCAGTCAAAAAGGACTCACTCTCTTTTCTCTTCCTTCCTTCCTTCCTTCCTTCCTTCCTTCCTTCCTTCCTTCCTTCCTTCCTTCCTTTCTTCCTTCCTTTCTTCCTTCCTTTCTTTCTTTCTTTCTTTCTTTCTTTCTTTCTTTCTTTCTTTCTTTCTTTCTTTCTTTCTTTCTTTCTTTCTTTCTTTCTCTCTTTCTTTCTTTCTCTTTCTCTCTTTCTTTATTTTTTCCTTCCTTTCTTCCTTCCTCTCTCTCTCTCTCTTCCTTCCTTTCTTCCTTCTTTATTTTTCTTTCTTCCTTTCTCCCTCTCCCCCTCTTTCTTTGTCTCTCTATGTCTGTCTCTCTCTGTATCTCTTTCATTCTTTCTCTTTGTCTCTGTCTTTCTCTGTTTTGCAATTGAGTCTTCCTACCTCACCCAGGCTGGAATTGTATTTGCCAGGTAATAGGCCTGATCCCACTACTGATTGGTATGGAAACTTTGACTTGTTTAGTCTGACCTTCCTTAGTCAACCTGGTGGTCTCTCTTCTCAAGGCCTCACCACAATGGTGTCTGACTTAGTGCAGGCACCTGATCAGCTTTAGCCCAGCTCCAGCTCAGACCCTCTGAGCTCAAGTGATCCACTGACCTTGGCCTCCTAGTAAATAGGTATTATAGGTATACAACACCACACAAGGTTCTCATTTTTCTTGTGAGGAAATTGGACAAAATATTTCTCTCTTTCTCTCTCTCTCTCTCTCTGTCTCTCTCTTGCTCTCTCTCTCTCTCTCTCAACCTTATTGAGTCTTGAACTAGGCCATCATTCTATTTACTGAAGTTTCCTTGGTAGGTGTTGTGCTGGGGGAAGAAAGAAAAGGACTGAGAATTTATTATGTACCTACTATGTGCCCAACACTATACTAAGTGCTTTGCAAATATTATTTTATGTGATTCTCATCACAACCTTGGGACACAGGTACTATTTTACAGTTGAGAAAACTCAGGCAGAAAGAGGTTAAATGACTTACCCAGGGCGGCTAGTTAGTGCAGTGAATAGAGCACCGACCCTGGAGTCAGGAGGACCTGAGTTCAAATTTGGCCTCAGACACTTAACACTTACTAGCCATGTGATGGGCAAGTCACTTAACCCCAATTGTACCTCCAAAAAAAATTAAAATAAAAAAAATGACTTACCCAAGATCACACATTTAGTGTCTGTGGCAAATTTTAACTTAATGCTTCCTGACTCTAGGTGCAATACTCTATCTACTGCACCAACTAATTGTCATAACTCCTCCTCCCTCCTTTCTAGGATTCCTTTGTTTGTTGTCTCCTTCCATTAAAATATAATTTCCTTGAAGGTAGAACTGTGATGTTTCTAGAGCTTAGCATAGTGCCTGGCACTAGTAAACAAAATGCTTTAACTATCTGCCTATTTCTCTGGGTCTCCATTTACTCATTTGCAATGTAGGGATGATCATATCTGTGATTCTTAACTTATAAGATTGTTGGAAAAAAAGCACTTTGTTGACCTTAACAGGAAAAGGTGCTACACTAAGTGTTATAGAAATGAAAGTTTTTTGCCACCATTATTATTCCTTCACTCCAGTTCTTCCCTAGCTAGGTTCTAAGTATGGTGTGGAGGTGACTGTATTCTCAAAGATGATACACAAACTATGGAAGGCCCATAGATCTGAACTATGTAGCTGGAAGAAATCATAGAGGACACATAAGTCCCTCTGTCTCATTTTAGAGATGAGGAACCTGAGACTTAGGATAATTAAATGGATTTCCCATAATCCCATAGGTAGTAAGCATCAGAGATGGGACTCAGGGTCCTCTGACTGGAGAAACAAGGCTTTTCCCACCTTATCACATTGCCTCCTAGGCTTTATTTATCACTCCTACTTGGATTCAGCCCCAAATTGAGTTCCAGTTACACATTCCCCATCTTTAACTGAAATACAGAATGTCAGAGCTGGAAGAGTTCTTTCAACATAGACTGTGGAATTTTCTAGCTAGAACATTCTATTTTAAAACATAGAATATTTCAGTTTTGACATCTTATGAGTTCATAATAATTTACTCATTGGTATGAACATCTTCAATTTAGGCTAAATAAGCAAATAATTAGCCTTGACAATGGAAATATATACAGAACCCTAATTATTGACTTTGCCCCTCACTGCATTTAGTTGTGACCCATGAAAGTCTGGGAAGTCTAAGGAACCATAGAAAAGAGGCCCAGCTGTTTACCAAAAAATCTTAGAAGAAAGGCCTTGTAATCATCCCCTATTAATGATAAATTTATAAATTGCTCTTGACGAATTGCGCAATCTGACTTTTCTGTGGGTTATGAAAGGCAGAAATAAATGAAACATGTAAAATGCAGCTTCTGCTAATTTTGTTCCTGGATTCCTGAATGTCAGACTCTTCTGTAGTTCATCTTTTTAAAGAACAAATACTTTGCAAATAAAATACAGATGCAGTTGGGAATTTTCAGCTTTCTGTCTCATGTTGTCCCCTCCATTCCCCCATCTAGTTCAGTTATCCCAGTGTGAGCAGTGTGGCATAGCCAGCTTTGGGCTCAGAATCAGAGATCTATGTTCAAGTCCTAGTTCCAATAATTATTTGCTATGTGACCCTGTACAAATTTCTTGACTTTGCTGAGGCTCAATTATCTGTAGGATGGTAATAATAAAATTTAAAGCTTTAAGTTACAGATTAGTTGTTCTGTGTCAGTGGAGAGAGTTTCCACATTGGCAATTCTTCACATCTGTGAGTAAAAATTGCCAGCCAGAACCTTGACTGGCACAGGGTGAATTTAGCTTCACCCTTGGGCATTGATATCTGGAGGGTTGCTTGTTCCTTATGGCAACTTCAACTGCTACTGCTGTCCTTCCACCTCCCGTTCTGGTTCTCCAGGACTATCTATCATCCTTCACCTCCTTCCTGATCCCGTGGTCATGGTGCCCTGCTCCCAGGTCCCATACCATATCCTCCCAGTGCGGGGAAGGACTGCCCTCTGGGTGGCCAAGCTCTCCTCCTCCCACCCTAACTAAATCATTCCAGTCATAATTTTGGTAGTTATAGCTCTGAGACTGCTCATCTTCCCTCTTGAAGGGGTTGTGAAGATCAAATATATACACAGAGAACTTTGCAAGCATAAAGAAATATCTACATGTCACAGATCAGCAGCATCATCATTAGCCTTTGTCTCACATAAAATCATAGATCATGGAATATCAGGGCAATAAAGAACCTAAGAACACATTAATGCAACCGATACCTGATTCACAAACCATTTCTCCATAATAAACATCCTCATCCAGGTTCTGATTAAATACATCTAATGGCAGAAAACTGATTGCCTAACCCCACTGTCGAGTGGTTCTAATAGTTTGGAAATTCTTCTGTAGGCTAAGTCAAAATCTGCTTCCCTATAACTTCTACCCATTTGTTCATCTTCATGAAACTTGTCAAGGAAGTCTTCTGGGCAAAGCCTTTATTTTTCTATTTTCCACAGAGATTTGATCCCAGGTGTAGAGCTTTTTGTTTTGTTTTATAGTGTTTTTTACAAATGGATGTAATTATCAATATGATTTTGTCTCTTCTCAGGGTGATGTAGCTATCCTAGGACCTTTGGGACCCATTTAGTTGTAATATTTGGGAGAGCAGAGCCTATCTGATAAAGGATCCTCTTTGGAACAGAAGACCTAAAACAGTGAAATCTCATTTGAATGTGGGTGAATGCTTTTTGTCATTGACCAGTTAGCTCATTAGATATCTCCTCTCCATCCAAGCATAATGTCAGAAAACATAGAAGCTACCTAGAGGCAAAATAATGTAGGGTTAAAAAAAGAGGATAGAGTCACTAACACTTACTAGCTGTGTGATCCTGGACAAGTCACTTGTCATCTTTCAATCTCAATATTCTCATTTGTAAAATAAGTTGTTGGACTTCATGGACTATAACATCCTTTCTAAAGCTCTAAATCTATAGTGATTTCTCATGGAATTCTAAAATGTTAAAGCTAAAAGGAGCCTCTGAGCCTAGTATGTTAGGAATGGAAGAAATCTTAGAACGTGGAACATTAAATGTTAGTGTTGGAGGGGGCAGTTTAGAATATAGAATATTAGAGTTAGAAAGTATAGTACATAAATAGTACATGAAATGTTAAAATTGAAAGGGTTGTCAGAGCACAAAACAGAGAATATTCACTCTGAAATAGTCTTTGAACATAGAATTGCAAGCAAGCTTTTTACATAGAACATAAAATGTTAGATACATCAGAATATAGAACATGGCGTGTGGGAGTTGTATAGGACTTCAGAATGTATAATGTTAAGAGTTGGAAGAAACCTTGGAACATAAAATAGTATAGAGAAGCATATAAAAATATAAAGAATAGCAAAAGGAATGTTAATGCTTAAAAAGAGTTGAAGCATAGAATATTAGAACTGGAAAGGTCTTAAAAAATAGACTGAATGATGTCTTTTGTTTTTATATCACCTACATTTGACAGTCTTCCCAGAGAATCATTCCTTATAACAAAAAAGAAAAAAAAGTTCAGCAAAACTAAGCAATATGTTGAAAAAATGTTATATTCACTATTCCACACTTATAGTCTCCCACTTCTATAGAGAAGTTGGGGGAGGTACCCCCTCTAGTCTCTTCTTTGGCATTAAACTTCATCTTTTTAATTTTGGAGGATTCCATTTCCATTGTTTTCTTGCTGTTGTTGTTTTTCACATTTATACAACTACATTGTTGTAGTCTTTGTGTATATTTTTTTCTTGGTTCTCTTTATTCTACTTTGCATCATTTCTTTTTTTTTTTTAAACAAATGCTTTATTAACTTCTGTTTTACATCATTCATTTCTGCCAGATTTTGAGTTACAATTATTCCCCCCCCCCCCGTTTTTCCCCTATCCACCCTCCCAGAATAGCAGTCCCACAAGATATCACTTCCTCCAATCTGCTCTCTCCCATATCTTCTCCCATACCCCCTTCGACTTTTCCATTAGAGGAAGGTGAATCTTTGTGTCCCAATGCCTGCACATCTTATCTCCCAAATACAGGCAAAAGAGTATTAATAATAGTATTTATATATATTTGAAACATTTAATCTTAAGACCTCGAATTTCAGATCCATTTCCTTCCTCCCTTGTCACCCATTCCCTCTGGGAAGATAAATAATTCAGTATATGTTGTACATGTCTAGCTATGCAAAACCTTACCATAGTAGATATGTTGTACATGTCTAGCTATGCAAAACCTTACCATAGTAGATATATTGTACAAGGCTGCTTATAATTCCCTACCTGGTCCATTCCCTACTTGATCCTGTCCCTCTTCTATAGTGGGTACTTCCAACCTCCCCTCCCCCCAAGGATGCCCTTCCATCCATCATCCCTCCTCTCATCCCCCTTCCCCCTATTCTGCTGCAGGTTGAGATATCCCATTTAGTATGTATGTCATTCTCTCCCCTAACCAAATTCAATGAGAATGTGGTTTTGCCTTTTTGCCTTCCTATTCTTCCCCTCCCCTGTAGCCACTTCCCCTTGCTTCTTCTACATGAGATAGTTTACCCTACCCTGTCTCTCCCCATCTCCTCTTGCCACTTTCCTCTCTCACTTCATAATTTCACCCCTTGAGTATCCTCCCTTCCCAACAAATTCAGCCTATGCTCTCTATCCATATATAACTGTAAACATATATACACACATTCACATATGTATTCATATGACCACACCCCCTTCTTCCATTATTTTCATACTGAGAAAGATTTCATCAGTCACAGTTATTGTTTTTCCATATAGGAATGTAAATAGTTCAACTTTGATAAGTTCCTTTTGATTTCTTTTCCCTGATTATCTTCTCAGGCATCTCTTGCTTCTTGTGTCTGGATGTCAAATTTTCTATTCAACTCTGGTTTTTCCTCAAGAATGCTTGAAAGTCCTCTATTCCACTGAATGACCATATTTTCCCCTGAAACAAAACACTCAGTTTTGCTGGGTAGGTGACCCCTGGGTTCATTCCCAGTTCTTTTGCCCTCTGGAATATCATATTCCATGCCCTTCGATCCCTCAGTGTAGAAGCTGCCAGGTCCTGGGCTATTCTGGTTGTGTTTCCACAATATTGAAATTGTTTCTTCCTGGCTGCTTGTAGTATTTTCTCCTTGATCTGGGGATTCTGGAATCTGGCTATAATATTCCTGGGAGTTTTCTTTTGGGGATCTTTTTCAGGAGGTGATCTGTGGATTCTTTCAACCTCTATTTTGCCCTCTGGGTCTAAAACATCAGGGCAATTTTCCTTGAGAATTTCTTGAAGGGTGATTTCTAGGTTCTTTCTTTGATCATGGCTTTCAGGTAGTCCAATAATTTTTAAATTGTCTCTCCTGGATCTATTTTCCAGGTGGGTGGTTTTTGCCATGAGATATTTCACATTGCCTTCTAATCTTTCATTTGTTTGTATCTGCTTAACAGCATTTTGATTTCTCATAAAGTCATTAGCTTCCATTTGCTCCAGTCTAACTCTGAAGGAATGAATCTCCTCAGTGAACTTTGAGATTCTTTTTCCATCTGGCAAATTCGACTTTTTAAGGCATTCTTCTTCTCATTGCCCTTTTGGGCCTCCTTTGCCATTTGAGTTAGTCTATTTTTTAAGGTGTTGTTTTCCTCAGTCAGGCTGTTGACCCTCATTTCATACTTTTCCTGCATCCTTCTCATTTCTCTTCCCAATTTTTCCTCCACTTCTCTTATTTGATTTTAAAGTCCTTCTTAAGGTCCTCTATGGCCTGCAACCCCCTCATGTTTCCCCCTGGGGCTTTTGGAGCAGGACTTCTGACCTCACACCCCCCTGCCATCCTTTATCCTCTATGCCCCCCAAAATAGAAGTCAAAGGTTGCATTTTCAATGTTTCCTTTGCCTTGGCATGTTGCCACTTAATTACTTGACTTTTGGGCTTCTTGCCACACTATGGCTTTAAGGCCAGATAGGGAGAACCGTCCCGAACGGTATGTGGGGGACAAACTTCTGTTTCTGGCAAACTGGAAACCCACCCACAACCTCCACCCCAGATCACAATCCAGATCCAGGGAGGTTAAAGCAACAGCGATTACCCCCCAAGACTGATCGCTGGATCTCCCTACAGTTCACAGGCCAGGAGCTGGAGCTGCCTCTGAAAACTAAAAAATAGTGTGTCTCCTCAGAGGCTTCTAGCCCCAGGGGAGGAAGCCGACACGTTCCCCAAATACTGGTCCCAAAGTCCATAGGGCACTAACCTCTCACTTTGTCCTAGGCATGTCTATGTTGATAATTCTGGAATCACCACAGCTGCTGGTGTTCTGGGGTCCCTCCAGCTGGCTGCTAGCCCTGCCACCCTGGGGCTAAAACCACGACTCAGGTGGCCCTGTGCTTGGCTCCCCAGGCACTGCACGCTGTGCCGCTGGCTCCCACAGCGCTGTTCTGGTCCTTCCTGCAGGGTTGCTGGGCTGTCCTTAGTGGGAGGTTAGCTTCCCTGTGTTGCTCTGTGGGTGCTGGGGCTCCAGAAGTTATTCAGAGTCCCCTTTTACATACTTTGGAGGTAATCTGGGGGGAGCGTGGCTTGGACATGCTATTTCTACTCCGCCATCTTGGCTCTGCCCCCCTGCATCATTTCTTGTAAGTCTTCCCATGCTTCTCTTCACCACCACCCATAATTAGAAGCTTTCTCAACCATGTTTAAGAGTGCTTATGCCTTAGATATCCCACCTCCAGTCTTATTCAACTAAATTTGCTCCAGGTACTGTACTTCCCAGTTATAGCTCTGCCTGTAAGGTAGGTAGCACAAGTATTATAACTCCCATTTTCTAGATGAATACAAGGATACATAGAGGAGCAAAGTGGCTAAGCCATGGTCACAAAACTAAGTTCTAGAGCTGGCCTTTCCTGAATCTAATTCTCATGATTTCTTCATCAAACTCCACGTTCAGTACAAGACTGAAGGCACTGCAGAATTAACTCTGTGTCAAATTGTGGCTTCCACAAGTCTGAAACATCTTTGTTCCTAGTGCCCTTTGCACATCTTGTTATGTGAAAGGAAGAGCAAGGTAAAAACTAAACTCTTTTTGACAGTGGTGTAGTTGACGTGAATAACTCATCGG
>WOXC01002565.1:0-91043 GCA_011680675.1 Gymnobelideus leadbeateri
AGAAATGAAGACACCTTAAAACTGAATAAAGTGGGAAGATTTTTGTTTTAATTAATTGCTGTAACACTGTCCTTCAGGTGGTTGAGGAAGCTTCATATTTTCTTTAGATATCAATAAATGTTGAAGCTCTTGATCAATAAACATTGAAGCTCTTGCAGAATCACTTTGATGCTATATGAATTCTAGCACATATATGACTCTTGGGTCCACCACTCCATTAGAACTATTTACTCCGTATTAAATTTTTGTTACAAATCTTACAAATGTGTGGGGGAGAGGGCTTCTCGATATTTAGGTCCACACTCTATTTTAAGGCTGTATATTTGGTTTTTATAAATTGTTCTTAGAGGCCCCAAAATCATTCCTGTCCATCTTGTGTCCTATCTTCATCATCTTCAAGATCCCAGTTAACTGTCCTATCTCTTACTCCTTTCTGGCCTTCTTCAAGTTCTTTCAACAGTCAGAAATTTGGAGGGATTTTAGCATCACTGCTGCTCAGAATTCATCTCTTCTTCTCCATATGCCCCGCCCTCTTCCTTCCCCTCTCTCCCCTCCTTCACACTTACCATGCATATTAAATCAGTTGGCAAATCTTGCCATTTACCTTTATAACAGCTCATATATAGATCCTCTTTTTTCCTACACAAATCAACCCAGTTTGGACCCTCATTGCTTCTTGCCTAGACTATAGCCAATGGCTTATAACCAATGTCCATGCCTCAGGTCTCCAACCATTCCAATGCATTCTTTTTTATTTTCCCAAATGCTTTCTTAACTTCTGTTTTACTTCATTCATTTCTACCAGTTTTTGTGTTACAAATTTTCTCCCCATTTTTCCCCTACTCACTCCCCAAAATTGCAGTCCCCCAGGATATCCTCTCCTCTTATTTCCCAATTACATGTAAAATAGTATTAATAATAGTATATATTTAAACATTTGGTCTTAAAACTTTGAATTCCAAATTCATTCCCTTCCTCCCTTGTCACCCACCCTTACTGGGAAGATGAGCAATTAAATATAGGTTGTACATGTGTAGCTAATGCAAAACATCACCATAGGAGATATATTGTAGAAGACTGATTATATTTCCCTCCCTCCCATCCCACCTCCCACTTGTTCTATTCTCTACTTTGGTCCTGTCCCTTTTCAAAAACTGGCTTCCAACTTCCCTCCCCCCAGCCTGCCCTCCCTTCCATCATCCCCTGTTTCATCCCCTTCTCCCTTGTAGGGTCACATACTTTATTTAGTGTGTATGTCATTCCCTCCCTAAGCCAAATTCAATGAGAATAAGGTTGACCCTTTCCCTTTTGCCTTCCTGTTCTTCCCCTCCATTGTAAACATTTTCCCTTGCCTCTTCTATGTGAGATAGCTTACCCCATTCTGTCTCTCCCTATCTCCTCTCATTATATTCCCCTCTCACCTCTTAATTTCACTTTTTAAGTATTATCCCTTCCTATTAAATTGGTCCTCTGCCCTCTATGTATACTTGTAAACATATATACACACATTCATGTATGTATTCATACGCCCATGTATCCTCCTATATAGACACACACACACACACACACACACACACACACACACACACATTCCTTTCTATTCCCATCAACTATTCTCATACTGAGAAGTTTCATCAGTTACAATTGTCATTTTTTCCATGTAGGAATATAAATAGTTCAACTTTGATAAGTTCCTTATGATTTCTTTTCCCTGTTTACCTTCTTATGCTTCTCTTGCTTCTTGTGTCTGGATGTCAAATTTCCTATTCAACTCTGCTTTTTCATCAAGAATGCTTGAAAGTCCTCTATTCCACTGAATGATCATATTCTCCCCTGAAACATGATACTCTCAGTTTTGCTGGGTAGGTGATTCTTGGTTTTAATCCCAGCTCCTTTGACCTCCAGAATATCATATTCCAGGCCCTTCAGTCCCTCAGTGCAGAAACTGCCAGATCCTGTGTTATCCTGATTGGGTTTCCACAATATTCAAATTGTTTCTTCTTGGCTGCTGGTAATATTCTCTCCTTGATATGGGAATTTTGGAACCTGGCTATTTATATTCCTACATGGAAAAAATGACAATTGTAACTGATGAAACTTCTCAGTATGAGAATAATTGATGGGAATAGAAAGGTATATGTATGTGTGTGTGTGTGTGTGTGTGTGTGTGTGTGTCTGTATAGGAGGATACATGGGCGTATGAATACATATGTGAATGTGTGTATATATGTTTACAAGTATACATAGAGGGCAGAGGACCAATTTAATATAATATTTTCTTTTTGGGATCTTTTTCAGGGGGTGATTGGTGGATTCTTTCAAAGCTCTATTATGCCTTCTGGTTCTAAAACATTAGGGCAGTTTTCCTTGAGAATTTCTTGGAGGATGATTTCTAATAATTTTAAAATTATCTCTCCTGGATCTATTTTCCAGGTCAGTGCTTTTTCCCATGAGATATTTCACATTGCCTTCTATTCTTTCATTTGTTTGGATCTGTTTAACAGCATCTTGATTTCTCAAAAATTCACTAGCTTCTCTTTGGTCCATTCTAAATCCAAAGGAAAGATTCTCCTCAGTGAGCTTTTGAGATTCTTTTTCCATCTGGCAAATTCGGCTTTTTAAGGCATTCCTCTCCTCATTGCCTTTTTCAGCCTCTTTTGCCACTTGAGATAGATTTTTTTTTTTTCTGGAAAACTTTTTATTGTAGGTGGAACGGGACACAGCTGGACACAAGAAGTTAGATGATTCCAATTTTGTTGGCAACATCTAAAGCATCATAGTCTGGAGCAAGACGGACATAGGCCTTCTTCTCTCCATCAGGCCGGATCAGTGTGTTGACCTTGGCCATGTCGATGTCATACAGCTTCTTTACAGCCTGTTTGATCTGATGCTTATTGGCCTTGACGTCCACAATGAAGACTAGGGTGTTGTTGTCCTCAATCTTCTTCATAGCAGACTCAGTGGCCAAAGGAAACTTAATGATGGCATAGTGATCGAGCTTGTTCCCGAGAGGGGCGCTCTTCCGAGGGTATTTGGGCTGCCTTCGAAGCCTCAGGGTCTTGGGTCTCCTGAAGGTGGGGGATGTTCTGATCTTCTTTTTGTGGCTGTGGACATTCTTCAGCACTGCCTTCTTGGCCTTCAAAGCCTTGGACTTGGCTTGTGTCTTGGGGGGGACAATGGCTTCCTTCTTTGCCTTCGGTGCCATCTTTGGGGAAAGGTGAGTTAGTCTATTTTTTAAGGTGTTATTTTTCTCAGTCAGGCTGTTGACTCTCCTTTCATAATTTTCTTGCATCATTTTTATTTCTCTTCCCAATTTTTGCTCCACTTCTCTTATCTGCTTCTTAAAGTCCTCTATGGCCTATAACCAGCTCATATTTTCAATTGAAGCTTTTGGTGCAGGAGTTCTGACTTCACTGTTTTCCTCCTGTTCCATGCTTTGGTCCTTTTTGCCCCCAAAATAGGAGTGTAATGTTGAATTTTTCTGTTTGTTTTGTTTCCTTTGCCTAGACATGTTGTCACTCAATTACTTGACTTTTGGACTTTTTGCCACAGTAGGACTCTGCCACCAGACAGGGGAGTTCTGTCCCAAATGCTGGGGTTTTCTCAGCTATTGGAGGTATTACTTGGGTGCCCTCTCTGAAGCCTCCACATGCTCTGGCAAGCTGGTCGCACACCCCAGGACCTCCACCCCAGACCACAATCCAGATCCAAGAAGGTTAAAGCAAGAGCGCTTATCCCCACAGACTGGTCACTTGGTCGTCCTACAGTCCACTAGCCAGGAGCTGAAGGCTGAAGCTGCCTTTTGGCGCTGGCTGCACCAATGGCTTCTTGCCTTGAGGAAAAAAGCCAATGCTCTCCCCACTACTGGTCTCAAAGTCCACAGTGCAGTGACCTCTCACTTTGTCCTTGGCATGTATGTGTTGATAATTTTGGAAACGCAACAGCTGCTGGGGTTTTGGAGTCACTCCAGCAGGCTGCTGGTCAGGCCCACCCTGGGGCTAAAACCTCCGCTCCCGCTGGGCTGGGGTCAGCTCCCAGAGTACTGTGCTGGCCACTCCCTGCTGGCCTGCCAGGCTGTCCTCAGAGGGAGGTTAGCTTCACTGTGTCATTTTGTGGGTTCTGTAGCTCCAAAGTTTGTTCAGAGTCCCCTTTTACATGGATTGGTAAAGGTGGAAGCTGGAGCTGTGTGGAAGTCCTGTTTCTACTCCACCATCTTGGCTCTGCCCCCATTTCAATCCATTCTTCACTGAGCTTCCAAGGAGGTTTTCCTGAAGCATAAATCTGAACATGTTATGCCCTGTTCAAGAAGCTCCAGTGGCGGCCCATTAAACCCAGGATCAAATAAATAAGACTTCTGTTTGGCATCTAAAGCTCTTCATAACATGATTCCTTCTTATCTTTCCAGTCTTCTTATACTTTACTGTATGGTTGAGTCACACTAGCAGTTCCATGAACATGAAACTCTGTCTCTTGACTTTACACTGGTTGTCCTTCATGCCTAGGATACTCTGCCCCCTCTCTCCTCTTGGTTATCCTGACTTCCTTCTGTAAAACTAAGCTCAAGTCCCACCTTCTGCAGGAAGGCTGTCCTAGGTCTCCACAGACACTGATTCCTTCCATTTTCAGATTATCGTCTATCTACTCTGTACATATATCTTGCACCTAGCACTCCATGAAAGAAGGGATTGTTTTTCACTTTCTTTGCTATGACCATCACTTAATACACTGCCTGGAAAATAGTAAATGTTTGATTTTTACTAACTAGCTATGGATGCAAGTGAAGAGTCAAAAGATATTAACATTCTGGAGGGCAAAAGGGATAGGTTTCCTATTGTATATGAAAAAGAATCTTGCAGAATACTAAAGATTCCTGTGAATCTATGGACAACAGCAATTTACCTTAGTCTCTTCACAAATCCATCACTGTGGATGGGAATTCTTATTCATTTCTCTCTGCATAAATGTTTACAGTGGTTCAATAGTAGCTGACAGAGAAGGAAATCTACTAGTTATTGTTCATTGCCAAACAGCTCTTCCAAAGGCCCTTTCTATAATAACTAATTAATTATCTCCCAGGGATATAGCTAATTAATTGTTCAGACTTGAAAAGCTTGAGAGCTCTGAAGAACAGACTCTAGGAACAGCAAAATCTATGCCATAAAATTCAAATCAGAGTTCTTTTATTCCTCATCACCCAGCCTCTCCTGCCCCACTTTGACCTTTTCTGAGAAGCAAAAGAAAACAAACTACAACTGTGAAAATTTGTGATGCATTATCTGGAAGGTCACTTGCATAGAATGAAGGCTTGCTAAATGTCATGTAAATCATACTCCATTTGTAATGATCAACTTACATTGTCAGAAACCTTAAAAAAAAAAACACACAACCAATTATGAGGAAGTATCTTTAGTAACAGAAATGGCTGAAGATAAGATTTTTTTTTGTTGTTATGAGAAAATCAGAATTCTATTGTTTTCCAATAAAGTATGTAAAGGTCTGTGGATTCATGGTCATGTCCAAGTGCATATTGCATGTATGTACCCATAGATTCACACATACATACACACATACAGAGGTTATATACCTTATACCTTAACCATGTGAAGGGTCCTTCAACTTAAATACCACCTTGGCTTAATCAGGATCCTGGAATTCTTCCATTTATTAATCCAAATAATTTAGATGACCTCCTAAGGTCCTTTCCAGCTCTTAATCTATGACCTTATTGTAACAGGGATCCAGGGCTTCCCTGGCCTTCTGAAATTTGTAGTTCAGATACACAAGTGTTCCCTCAAAACCCTGAGAACAATTTGGAGTATGGATAACTTCGATCTGGAAGGGAGATCTGAGTCACATCTAGAAGTTTTAAAAAGAAATATCCATAGTCTGGGGACTGAGGAGAAAAGTACCAAACTCTTCCAAGAGCTTAAGTTAAGCCTAAAAGAATCAGTGACCAGAGGCAACAGATGAAAGGAGAATGAGAGCAGCTAAGGGGGACTATCAGGGTTCTGCAGGCACCTAGGAACAGAGGACTAGGACCAAAGCTACTAGTTGTACTCACTTCTTTAAGGACTAAAGGAAAGTTCCAAAAGGTCAACTCTTTCCTCAATGTTTTTCTCCTTACAGGCACTGTCTATATATACTCTGCTCACTTCTTTTGCCTAAGTGTTTCCTGTATCATGATTCTGCCCCAAATATAAAGAAGTTGTGGTTAGCTGGAAGTACAAAGAATTTAATTAGAAGAGAGACAAAACTCTGTCAGATTGTTGGGAATCTTCCTAACCAGGGATGATGAGCTATTGTGTTGTATTATACTAATATCTTTCTGTCTGATATATAAACTTCATAAAATAGTAGAGAAAAAGCCGCATGGGCCTGAGGGTCATTATAATGTCCCAGGCTAAAAGTGAGCTAATTGTAACAGGATATGGTTGATTTAGCCCCCTCCCTCTACTTACCTCTGGAGAAAGAAAGGGTAACAGTATAGCGACAGCAGAGGCTTGGGCAGAATTCAGCTCTGCCCCTTCCAGAAGAGAAGAAAGAGCTGAAAGCAATACCACCCATCACTGTCAAGCTGTGATTCTGTGATCTCTGAGGGTATGAAGTAGAAAAAATTCTACTGCCAATAAAAGAAAGTTTCATAATGGGCATCCAGTCTTCTTTAGTGGCAGGAGATATGGATGGAAAGGTCCAAGAACATTCTCATAACCTAACAACTGCTGGTGACAAGGAGGCCTTCGAAGTGAATCTGTACTTGGCAAAACTCTCATCGGAACCTGGGGAAAGTGAGGGATTTACAACTTTCTCCCAGCATGCCTCTAAAATTGCAGAAAAAGGGGGGGCATTTGTTGCCTCTTTCAATGTTAAGAACTAGTGCTAGTAATGTGTATTTGATGAGGAGGCCCCCATCTTTCACCTGGAGGCACGAAAGGCTTGGGGCAGAGCTTTCAAAAAGCTGAGTCTTGGAGAAGAGTGAAGAAGGTGTACAAGTCCACTGGGACTTGTGGGAGTGGGAAGGAGGAGGTGGAGTAAAGAATGGTGGTGGTTACAGAAGGTAGAAGAGGTAAGGCTTCAGATTTTTGCTAATTATGACAGTGGATAGAACACTGGGCCTAGACTCCAGAAGACCTGGGCTCAAATCCAGCCTCTGATAATTATTAACTATGTGACTACATAGATTACAAGGCCTGCATTCAAAATGAACACTTTGCCTATGCTATTTAACTGGCTGGTCAATTTTTACTTGCTTCCAGAAAAAAGTAAAGATTCCAAACACTTAAAAATCTGAGCCAACCCAAACTGCCCCCCCACCCCCCAATGCAACACACTATAAACATTTCACACTCCAGCTCTTAGTATTCTGAGGGCAATGTGACAATAGGTATTTCTTTTCTCCTTTCAAAAACCAAGACCCTAAAACACATAACTCACTGAATTACTTCATTATCAAGACTCAAGGAAGAGTCTTGATAATCTCACATATCTGATAAAATATCTCACTTTCAGTATTCAACACTCATCAGAGATCAAAGTCATGAAGACAAAGTTTCTCTATAATACAGCAGAGCAGCATATCTGGAGGAAAGGCTTGGAGTTATTGGTGAAGACTATATTATGTAGTCTTAAGCACACATAACTATTTTATGCTTTGCTTTCTTCAACTGTCAAAAAGGGAAAACAGTTGTCCTACTCCATATCAGAGGACTGCTATAAGAATCAAATGAGATAGTAAATGTGAAAGAACTTTGCAAAGTAACAAAACCCTACACAGATGCAGATCAACGGCAGCCCATAATCTGAAGCTGGTTTGGTTGACAAATTTACCTTTAGTTCTGACTGCATGTGTGTGGCAAAGGGGATAGGAATGGGTGGGAGGTGGGGGGTGCGGTGTGGAGTAGAAAGTGCCAGATCCACAAATTGAGCTATTCCTAACCAGTACCATGTTACATGTTAAGTTAATAAACAGAAGAAAAGCAATTTTATTAGTAAGCTTCAACAGCCTTAAGAGCAGTGGGTGGTGAATTCCTGAGCCCTTGGCTGTACCGTGTAATATCAACAGAAAAAGGTTGGGTGGTGATGTAATGTCTGAGGCTGTGCCATATTTTCAAGGCCATTTTTATTTGACTCACAGGATACAAGTTAACCCTTTGTTAAATAGATCAAATCCAGAAGATGTGGCCACTACGAATCCCTGGTGCTCAAAAACTGACTAGGTTTAAAAGAAAGAACATTGTGTGAATTTCAAACAGGTCTAAGGCACTAGAATGATCAATTGTTTACAATGGAAACTTCAATCAACAAGTATACATTAAGCACCTACTATATTCTAGGCCCAGTGCTAGGTGCTTGGAATGCAACTACAAAAAAACAGACAATCCTTTTACTGAAGGAGTTTATACTCATTGGGGGTAGGGGTGGGGTAGGGAAGGAAGAATGTACTTACAAAAGTATCTACAGAATAAATAAATAAAGGTAGTGATTAGCAGATGAAACAAGAGGGGTATAGATTAAGAAAGGCTTCCCTAGGGACGGCTAGGTGGCACAGTGAATAGAGCGCTGGCCCTGGAGTCAGAAGGACCAGAGTTGGATCCGGCCTCAGACACTTAACGCACATAAACAAACAAACAAAAAAAAAACCTAGCCGTGTGACCTTGGGCAAGTTACTTAACCCCAACTGCCCTCCAAAAAAAAAAAAAAAAAAAAAAGCTTAAGAAAGGCTTCCCAAGGAAGGTGGTGCTTGAGGCTTGTCTTGAAGCCATAGAAGGACTGACTGAATGAGAAGGTGAGACCATTTCATGATTGGGGTATAACCAGTATAAAGGAACAGAGACAAGATATGAAAAAGCGAATAAAGTACAATGTGGACAGGTTGTGAAAAAGTAAATATTCTATTTTCTTCTACAGACAATAGGAAGTCACTGGAGTTTACAGAGTTGGGAAGTGACTTGTCAAATATGATTACTTTCAAGAGGATGTGGGGACTATTAGGCCACTACACAAGATAGGTTCAAAGTAAAAGGACATATCAGAATAACTGAGCTGAGAATTTCCTGTCATCAAATATCAAATTTCCTCTCCTTTCTGTTGATGGAATGATATTTCACAGAAGCAGAGGAGTCTATCTGCTGGTTTCTCACAGAGACAAACAGGAGCTGAGGGGCTGAGAATGCTAGAACAGAAGAGACCTTAGGGATCAAACCTCTCATTTATAGAGAAAGTGATTAGTGGCAGTCAGACCTCCTGACTTCTGATAAAGGGAAAAATCCTGAAACATCCTTAAATATGTATACTAGAAAAACCTGAAGTAGTCACATTCTTTTCCAGTGCTTAAGATAAGTTGCAGTTATTTATCCTGGGAGAAGGAATATTAGAGGAAACACAAATTAGACCTCCAAAATTTCAAGAGAGATGATACCTTGTCCTGATTCGGTGGGGGGATGGGGCGACATTAAGAATGACAGATGTGTTAAGAGGAAAGAACAAACAGATCCCTGAAGATAATAACCCTTTGCCTAGGAGACAAGGGACATTAATTCACAATAAACTTCTCTTTCTGTTATTAGAGGCAACTAGGTGGAGCTAGGATAGAGCCCTAGGCCTGGAATCAGGAACACTCACTTTCATGAGTTCAAATTTGGCCTCAGATATTTACTAGTTGTGTAATCCTAGGGAAGTCATTTAACCCTGTTTGCCTCAGTTCCTCATCTGTAAAATGAGCTGGAGAAGGAAATAGCAAACTACTCCAGTATCTTTGTCCAGAAAACCCCCAAAATGGGGACACAGAAAGTCAGACATGACTGAACAAGAACAACAGATTGTGTTATTGCTATATAGAAAGTCAATTGATTTTTGTGAGTATTTTATACCTGCAAGTTTAGGCAGTCAAAAGCATTTATTAAAGCTCTTACTAGGTACCTGGTGCTAAATGCTGATGATACAAAGAAGGACAAAAACAGTTCCCCTCCCCTCAAGGATCATATACATATCCTACTGGGATAGATAACATGTAAATAATTAAGTACTCATAAGGTATGTACGAAATACATAGAAAGCAATTTGAAAGGGGAAGGAACTAGCATCTAGAGGAACAGGGAAAGGTCTTCCACAGAAGGTGGTATTTGAGCTGTCTTGAAAGAAGTTGGGAAACTAAGAGGTGAAGGAGAGGAGGCAGAAAATTCCAAGCATGAGGGACAGCCAGTGCAAAAGAAGGGACAGGGGAGATGGAATATCATGTTCAGAAAAGTACAAGACTAGTGTAGCAGGATCACAGAGTGGATGAAGAGCAATAAGGGGTAAGAAAAATAAAAAGGTAGGAGGGGGCTAGATTATACTTTAAATGCTAAACAAGACTCTTCATTTGGTCCTATAGGTAATAGGGAGCCAGTCGGGGGTGACATGGTCAAACCTATGCTTTTAGAAAAATTGCCCTAGCAGCTATGCAGAGGAAGCTATCTATTGGGTCAACTAATTTCTTAGTTGATTCCATAGAATTTTCTAAGTAAACAAGGATAGTTTTATCTCTTCTTTGGCTATTTTTATATCTTTAATTTCCCTCTCATCTTCTTGTTACCAAGGTAGCAATAATATTAATAATAACTAATAATAACCATATCAAGTAGAAGCAGGGAAAGAGTAACTTTTATTCCTGTAAAACTGGGAAAGTGTCTAGTGTATCCCACTGAATTTAATACTCACTTTTTGTTTCAGATATTTTCTATCATATTAAAAAAATATGGGGGCAGCTAGGTGGAGAAGTGAATAGAGCACTGGCCCTGGAGTTAGGAGGACCTGAGTTCAAATCCAGCCTCAGACTCTTAACACTTATTAGCTGTTTGACTTTGGTCAAGTAACTTAACCCCAAATGCCCCCTGCCTTCCCACCTCCAAAAAAAACCAAACACCCAAACCCCTCACAATATGATTATATTGTATCTTCTATGGCTATATTTGGAAAGCTTTTTTTTTTTTTGCCTTTTGAGGGCAACTGGGGCTAAGTAACTTGCCCAAGGTTACACGGCTAGGTTTTTGTTTTGTGTGTGTGTTAAGTGTCTGAGGTCGGATCCGAACTCAGGACCTTCTGACTCCAGGGCTCCTGACTCCACTCTACTCACTGTGCCACCTAGCCGCCCCTGGAAAGCTTTTTTAAAAATAGTATAAATAAATGTTATAGTCTGTTAAAGGCTTATTCCACATTTGCTGAATTAGCTATGTTTTTATTTTTAATATATTATTAATGTTAAATGTTTCTTAATGTTCAACAATCCTTCCATTCCTGGAGCACATCCAATATGATAACAGTGAATCATTTTTAGGAGAAATTTCTGTCATTTTTGGCCAGGATTTCATTCAAAATATCTGAATCAATGATAACAAATGATATTGGTCAATAATTCTCTTTCTCTGCTTCCCCAGTATAAATATTAGGGTTATATAACTGTCTCTTTAAAAAGGACGTTGGGGGGAGCTAGGTAGTGCAGTGAGTAGAGTACCGGCCCTGGAGTCAGGAGGCCCCCAGTTCAAATCCGACCTCAGACACTTAACACTTACTTGTGCAAGTCACTTAACCCCAACTACCCTACCTTTCCCCCTCCAAAAAGGAAAAAGGGACATTCAGTTCCACAAATTTTGGGGTTCCAAATTCTGCCCCCCAGCTGCCACCATGGCAGTATGCAGGCTGATACAGGTTCTACATATACTTTCACATTAAACATTAGTCAAGTTGTAAAGAAGAATTATGACCAATGGAATGAGTAATGAGGAAGAAACAAAAAAGAGAGAGAGTAAATAGTGTGCTTCAATCTGAATTCAGACTGTTATTTGCTTTCTAATTTTTAAAATTTCATATCCAGTTCATTAATGTTCTTTTTTTTTTTTAAAGCAATTGGGGTTAAGTAACTTGCTCAAGGTTACACGGCTAGTCATTATTTATGCGTGGGTGCTCATTTTCTGAGGCCGGATCTGATCCCGGGTCTTCCCAACTCCCAGGCCGGCGCTCTTACTCACTGTGCCACCTAGCTGCCCCTCATTAATATTCTTAACAAATACTTAATAACTTAACAAATAATGTAAACACTTAACAAAATAATTGGGGCAGGTAGGTGGCACAGTGAGTAGAGCGCCGGCTCTGGAGTCAGAAGGACCTGAGTTCGGATCCAACCTCAGACACTTAATGCACACACAAATAAAAACCTAGCTGTGTGACCTTGGGCAAGTTACTTAACCCCAGTTGCCCTCCAAAAAAACAAAAAACAAACAAACAAAAAAACCCCACAAAAACAAAACAAACAAACAAAAATAATCAGTATGCTTTTAAGAATATAATTTTCCTTTGATGACTGTTTTAGCTGTATCCCAGAAATTCTGGTATGCTGTCTTTTCATTATCATTGTCTTTCAACAGCTGTTTTTACAGTCTTGCATCATTTTTGTTCACAGTTAAATCTGAGAAATTTATTTATTATCCAATAATTTCTAAAATTGTGTTATGGTTTTAAAGGATGTTTAGTCTTTCTGCTATTTTAGTGTTTTTCTTTTCAATTTCTGTGACATAATACGTAGTCTATTTTTACAAAAATGTCATATAATACTGAGAAATTTATATCTTTAGTAGTCCCAATGAGAAAACATCATAAATCATTTAATTTTAAATGATTCAATAGTCTGTTTAGTTTTCTATTCTTCATTTTGTTTACTTTCTTAGTAAATATGTATAAATCTAGGATGTGTCACTGCCTTTTTGCAATTTAGTTACTTCTTTCCTTTATATATATATATTTAGATGTTATGTCATTTGGTAGACGTGTGCTTAATATCGATTGTTTAATATCTATGGTTCCTTTAAGCATAAGGCAATTTTCCTATTTTTCTGTAGTGATCGTTTTTGCTTTAATGGAATGGTTGCAGTTTCTGATTTTCTGGATTCATGTGCTGCATAGTACATTTTGCTACAAATCTCTTTGCTGTTTGTGATGTGTTAATTTCTTAGCCATTCTGCTATTGTCTTTTATTGTATTTATTTAGTCCATTCATATGTGAACTTATGAGAGAGAGATTTGTGTTTTCATGTGTTTGTTTCTCTAGAATTATATTTTAATAATTTTTTAAATTTCCTTCTTCTTTTAAGTGAATACATTGTCCCCAACTACATTGATGCAATGGGTTCTTTTCCTCCATTCATAACTTCCACTATAATTTTCAACCCATTGGCTAATTTGAAGGATTTATTTTTTTTGTTTACTCCTATGAATACATACTTAATACCTGCATAGATACAATTAAATAATTCTTTTTTATAAAAATAACTTAAATAACTGGAGGAATTTTCAATGCTTGTGGCTAGGCAGTCATTATAATAAAAATGAAAAAATATCCAAGTTAATTTTCAGATTTAGTACTATACCAAATCAAACTACCAAAGAGATGCTTTACAGAGCTAAAATTCATTAGGAGGTGCAAACAATCTAGAGTATCAGGGATATATTTAAAAGGTATGAGTGATGAGAGTTGGTGGCATAGTAGATTCAACTCTGGCCTGGAATCAGGAAGAGGAGAGTTCGAATCCAGCCTCAGGCACTTGCTTAGCCGTGTGACTGAGAGCAGGGCCTTTAACCTAGGTCTTCCTCAATTTCCTCAACTGTAAGATGGGAATGATAACAGCACTTACCCCCCAGGATTACTGTGGGGATCAAACGAGTGATTATTTGTAACAGTGCTTAGCACAGTACCTGACACACAGGTGCTCTAGAAAGCCTTATTCTCCTCCCTTCTCCCAACGCAGGGGCAATATACTTCCAGATTTCAAACCATATTATAAGGAGTAATTATTTGTACTATTTAGTACTGGTCAAAAATAGAAAAGTGGATCAGTGGGACAAACTATACAAGGGAGAGAAATAACTGAACTCAATAACTTCAGGTTTAATTAGCTCCAAAACACAAATTACCTAGCAAACAACTCAGTATCTGCCAAGAATTGCTGGGCATAGTAGAAATTAGGCTTAGACCAGTATCTTAATCACATTATACAACAAATGAAAATGGATGCATAATCCAAATATTAAAGATAATGCCATGAAGAAGTTAGAAGAGAAGCAGATTATATATATTTTTTCAGCTCTGGGTAGTGAATAAATTTGTAAAAAAAAAAAAAAAAGCAAGTGATAGGTGATTATAAGAGATAAAATAGAAAATTTTGATCACAAGAAATTAAAAAGCTTTTGCATAAACAAAATTAATCTAACTAGGCTAAGAACAAAAGCCTGAAAGAGAATGGAAGGATGGTGATGCCCTTACCAGAAACAGGGAAGTTAGCAGGGGGAAGGGTTTAGGAGGAAAGATGGGGAGAGACACGGACATGTTTACAGGCAGTAAAGAGGTAACCAGCTCTGTTTTGGATATACTGAGTTTAATGTCTACTGGATGTCCAATGGGAGTGTCTGAATGGCAGCTGGAGAAGTGAGATTGGAGGTCAGCAGAGAGGTTAGGCCAAAACAAGTAGATCTGAGAATCATCAGTTTAATCAGATAATTAAATCCATGGAAGTTGATGAAATGAAGTAGTATAGAAGAAGAGAGCCCAGGACAGAACCCTGGAGGAGAATCCAGAAAAGGAGACAGAAAAGGATTGGTTGGAGATGAGGAGAGAGGGATGTCCTGAAAACCTAGAGAGAGGAGACTATCAGGGAGAAGAGGGGGATCAGCACTATCAAAGGTGGCAGAGAGATTAAGGAGAATGAGCACTGAGAAAAGGCACTGGATTTGGCAATTAAGGAATCATTGGTAACCTTTGAAAGAACAATTTCAGTGGAATGATGAGGCTGCAAACTGGAATGTAAGGGGTTAAGAAGAAAGAAAGTGGAAGCACACAGACAAAGTAGATGGCTTTTTCAGGGAGTCTGGCTACCAAGAGCAGAAGGATAACGTGGGGTTTTTTTCAAGATGGGGAGAGACATGGACATGTTTGCAGCCAGGAGAGAGGGAAAGACTGAAAACGAGTGATAGAATGGGGATGAGAGAGGGGGCAACCTATTGGAGGTGGGATGGAATGGGATTGCTTGAGCAGGTAGAGGGGTCAGCCTTGGTAAAGAGTAAGACTTCTTCATGTGAGTGGATTGAGGAGCAAACAGTGATAGATAGCATATGGACAAGGAGGGCAGAAGAAGGGAGAAGAGGGAGCTCTTGGTGAATGGTATCAAATTTTTTCTTTTTTGCTTTTTGGAGGGGGGAGGGAAGGGCAATTGGGGTTAAGTGACTTGCTTAAGGTCACATGGCTAGTAAGTGTTAAGTGTCTGAGGCTGGATTTGAACTCAGGTCCTCCTGACTCCAGGGCTGGTACTCTATTCACTATGCCACCTAGCCATCCCCTCTCAGTTTTTTTGTAAAATATGATTCTCAGCTGAAAGGGTCGGGGTAGGGAAGCCATAGAAGGTTTGAGGAGGGATGAAAGAGTTTGGAAGAGTCACTGTGGAGAGTGGGCCAGTGATAGTAGGATTGTCTAGCAGCAGTGTGGACCCAGTTGAGGTTATGCAACATAAATCTGCAGCAGACCCACTCAGAAGGGCTGTATTATTTTCTCCACCTTTGCTCGGTGCAAAGATGGGGGATGGTGAGAGTGATCCAAGACTAAGGCTTGACAGGAGGTGATCAGTGATGTAATAAGGGGGCCAGAGAGGTTAGGGATACAAGAGAAGAGGACAATGTGGAGTTGAACTGGTTCATCAAGAGGTCAAGGCACAGAAAAGAATGGCTAGTGCAGGGGTGCTGGCCTGAGAGAAAGCTGAGGAGACAAAGGATTTGGAGGTCGCAGGATGGACAAAGAGCAGGCTTTGGTAAGGGAAGGCAGAGGGAAAAGAAGATGATTTTGAATTCTTGAACATAAGGGTGGTGCATCCGTAGGTGATGGCAAGATCAAAGGGAATGACTTATCTTTATGTGTGGCCGAGGTGGGGCATAGGAATAAGTCACAGGAAATGAGTAGGTTGATGAACTGAGTGGTTATGATACTTTAAGGAAGAGTTACTATGTATGTTGGCATCCTCAAGTATGAGGGCAGGAGTTAGGGAAAAACAATTGTGAGGCAAGAAGGAAAGTGACCTGGAGGTCTTTAGACAGTAGTTACCAGGATTTTGATTGGGTAGTAGATATGAAAAGGTTAATGAGTGATGGAGGCAGGGGGAGAACATGGAAGTTGCAATGGGGAACAAAGAGTTTTCCAACTTCCCTGCCTTGACCAGTGAGCCAAGGGTAATAAGTGAAGGTATAGCCAGTACTGGAGAGTGTGGCTAGAGAGGCCGTGTGATCAGGGGAGTGACCAGGTTTCAATAACAGCTAGAAGATGGAAGGACTGGAAGAGGAATAGATTTAGACTCAAAAGAAGCTTGTTGCCTATGGAAGAGGCCTTCCAATGGAAGGGGTGGGTAGTATTTGGTTAGAATTTTGGGGTGGGAGAATTAAGGGGGATGGGAATAAGAAATAGGGTGGTGGAAGATGGGGAATGGGATTTGGATGATCTGAAGGTGGAATAAACTTCAAATAATTAATGAATTCTAATAATAACAATCTTAAGACTGTGTCCTTGCAAGCAATAGTAAGAGAGTATGTGCTAGATGAAATATCACTGTTTGTAATGCCTCATGGGGGAATCTCAAGGAGAAAACTATTCTGTAGCAAGTCATACTCTCTCTTTTTCCCTTAACATAAAAGTTAGGTTATACTGAAAAACAGGAAAAAGAAAGTCGTTTAAAAAGAATTCTGGAATGTGAAGAGTCAGAAGACCTGAATTTTGATCTTCATTCTCCCACCACCTATTTTTGTGACATCAGGCAAGCCACTTTTCTCATGTTTGATTAGTCAGATGAGTTCAGATGATCTTTAAAAAACTCTTCTAAATGAAGACTGAATTAAATTGGGTCCACTAGGCTTTGCTTATTTTATATTTTGTGTCCTGGTTCCAGTTTCTCCATATTAATCTTATTATTAGGTAATAGCTTATTAATTTGTAAAGTGTAAGAGGCCAATAAAAGGACTGGCAATAAAATATGCTCCAATGGGTCTTCAATGTGAATATTCAGTAGTGCATATCACAACCCACCCAGGTCTCCTTCACTGTCCATGTTCTCCCATAATTCTTTTATAAAGGACCTATGCAGCTTATTAGAAATCTTCTAAAGTCTTTTTTTTTTTTAAAGCAATTGGGGTTAAGTAACTTGCTCAAGGTTACACGGCTAGTCATTATTTATGTGTGGGTGCTCATTTTCTGAGGCCGGATCTGATCTCGGGTCATCCCAACTCCGAGGCCGGCGCTCTTACTCACTGCGCCACCTAGCTGCCCCTTTAGGGCAATTGGGGTTAAGTAACTTGCCCAAGGTCACATGGCTAGGTTTTTGTTTGTCTGGGTTAAGTGTCTGAGGCCGGATCCGAACTCAGGTCCTTCTGACTCCAGGGCCGGCGCTCTATTCACTGCGCCACCTAGCCGCCCCTAAAGTCTTTTAACATTCTGTGAGTAACAAGACACTGTTACTTAGGCTATCCATCTTGTCATATGATGTACCATAATACATCTTTTTGTGATCAAACATTTCCTGGATGTAAAGTTTTATAGACCAATTCTTGCATGCATGTCATTTGTTAGCGATAAGTAACCTAAGTATACCTGTGTCTTTCCACTGCTTGAGTTACCTGCAATTTTATTTCTATGTGGAGGCTATAGTGTGTTTTTTATCTGCAAGAGTAAAGGCCAAGAAAAAATGCAAGAATCCCCACACATTTTTAACCAAACTGGAAGTTCAGAGCTAATGTGTTGAAATTCCCCATAAGAATGTGAATGTAAAAGCTCACAAGTTGGGGTTCTCCATTCCCTTCCTGGCAAGAAAAGAGAAGAATTATCATTCACTCTGAATCAAAGGTGCTCACAGTTTATGTCATTAGGAGAAAAAAAGGTATCACCAACTTGTGCTACACATTTCTTGGATTGCACTTAGGGCGTTTTATCATCGTATTTTCTGCCTGATTGAGACACTTCTCATTAGTAGGCTATTTTTAAAAATCAATTTCCCTCGTTCACTTGGAACTTCATCTTTTCAAAATCATGTACTTTACTCACTAATCCACAATAATGTAAGGTAAGAAGGTTCAACGTTAGTACCCACCATCCCTGGAGTACTTTCTTTCTTCCTTCAAAAGTGGCCTAAACCGAGGAACATGAAGGAACTGGGACTGAGGATGCAGAAGGCATTTTCTTTACCTGGTCACGATCTCCTGCAAAACAGCAGCTTTTCATGGTGCATGAGTTGAAATAACCCTGGTTGTCAAACTGGAACACAGGTAGGCGGGAATGGATATCATACAGAACGGGAGGCAGGCGGCGCCGAAGGGCTAGCAGCTGGGTCCCATTGCTGTTGAACCGGACACTCATGGCACTTTGGAGGGACAAGTTACCACCATAGCGTAAGAGTGAGCTGAAAGACAGAAAACAAAACAGGAAAGGCCTTAGACACTGTTAATGAGGAGTCTAAAGAACTCATGATCATTTCTATAAAGCAAATGCTTAAGAATTTCTGTGAAAGTCTTTTTTTTTTAGTATTCTAATAAACCAATGAAACTTTATTATTTAATTTGTGCATTACAAGAATTTTTAATAATAATATTTAGTATTTATATAGTTACTTAAGGTTTGCATTATGCTTTGCAAACGTTACCTTATTTTATCCTCACAACTCTGAGAGACAGGTTCTATTTTACATATGAGGAAACTGAGGCAGATAGTGGTTAAGTGACTTGCCCAGGGATGACAAATCTTACATTCTCAACCTTATAGTTCTGAGGCATAAAGAATTTTTACAGAAACAATATTAAGAAGCTTTGGGCATCTTTTAGGACAATGTGCTTTAAATATGTTTATTTTGACTATCTGTGAAAGTCTTAAGAGGAAATTCAATAACATGTTATTTCCATAGGTTGGACTAGGAGAAGCTGTGGTGAAGCCAAAAATATCTCCTGGAGGGCCCTAGGCAACTCTGGGGAGGCACTGTGGTACTGCAGAATGAGTGCTGTTTTTAGAATCAGAAAAACTGGCTTCAAATCCTAAACTGCAATACCTGTGTGACCCTGGGCAAATCATTTTAGTTCTCTGAGGGCCAAATGACTCCTCTATAACTAATGGAAATGGATTAGATGACTCCCCCAAGGTCTCTGAATTTATACTCCTATCTGACTGCTCTGTGCCCTGCATCTTAACCCCCATTTTGTATTTGAGAGATGAGTAACAGAAAAGGCGCATCTAGTATCCAAGGAGAATAGGCATTCTCTTGTGATCTGGTTCACTGATACATCAGTGGAAAAAAAAAAAAGCTAAGCACAGGAATATGTTTGTAAAGACATTGGGAAAATCAATAACCAATTTAATTGGTTAATAATAATGTATATATTTGCCCTCTTCTCATTAGAAAGTCAATAACCATCATTAAAAATAACACACACTACTTGATCAAATGAAAATAATATCTTTGCTGTGTGACAGTCAAACATTTGAACCTCTTGGTGTTCCCAAGGAACTAGAAGTTACAGAGGAATTGCCAATCTTCATCAGTAGAAGCAGTTTCCATACTGAGAGTTCCCCACACTGATGACACCATAGGTCTGGGCCAAAAAAAAAAACATATCAAATCCAGGATAATCAATCAATCAACAACTGTTTATTAAGAGTCAGGCACTGGCGACCAAGATAAAGAATAAAATAATCTCTATACAAGAGGAGTTTATATTCCAATCAAAAAGACAAGAATATACGTTAAGTATTTATAGAATATAGGAAGCAAGGTTTTAAAGGCTTTAAGAGCTAAATAGAAATTATATTTGATCCTGGAGGCAACAGAAAGCTACTGGACTTTTTTTTTTTTTTTTTTAGCAGAGGAGTAACATGGTCAGATCAGGGCTTAAAGAAAATCATTTTGGCAGGAGCATGGAACATGGACTGGAGCAGTGAGAGATTTGGGGCAGGGAAATCAATTAGAAGGCTACTACCATAATGCATATGAGAAGTGAGAGGACTGGAAATGGCTATGTGAATGGGCATGCAGAAAGGCGCAGAGTGAAAGATATAGAGATAGAAACGTCAAGATCTTTTCTGGATTTATGGGATAAAGGAGAAGAAAGAGTTAAGGATAATGCCAAGATTATGCACCTGAAAAACTAGAATGATATGGTGCCTTTGGCAGAAATGTAGAAGTCTGGGAGAGGGGAGATCAAGTTTGAGATGTCTTCTGGATGTCTAGTTTAAAATATCCCATCAGCAATTGGTGATGTGTGACTGAAGATCTGAGCACCATCATAAGGCAGAGTAGTAGGTAAAGGACAGCAATGGATTACAAGGGCGCTGAACAAGGTGACCTTTAAGGTCTCTTCTAGCACTAATATCTTACAAACATAATGAACCTAGAAATACTACATTATAGAGTGTCTTCATATTCTTATGCAAGGAGCTTATTTATTATTCATAGAATGGAAAAGAATAATTTGCCTCTACAAATTTCCAATTACTCTAAAGTTATGACTGTTAATACATTAAAGTTCAAATTAAATAAGAATAGTCATCTATATACATATGGATTACCAATTTTTGTAGCATTTAAAATTTTAAAATATAATTATTACAAATATAATTCTGCCTTAGTGATTTCTGAAGGAATCTTCAAGCTCTCATAGTGGTTGGCATAATTATCATAAAAATGAATTACTGGGGATGGCTTGGTGGAGTAGTGAATAGAGCACTGGTCCGGGAATCAGGAAGACCTGAGTTCAAATCCAGCCTTAGACAGACACTTAACATGTACTAGCTGTGTGACCTTAGGCAAGTCATTTAACCCCTACCTATTGCCCTGTCTTCCCCCTCCAAAGAGCAAAAAAAAAAAAAAAAAAAGAATTATGCTTGTATAATTCTATACCAACATCCTCTTAGATTATTTGACCTTTCTGTATGTGTGGTATTTGCATTAATCAAGAGTTCATTATATTTTGGAAGAATGCTATAATTCATCTTTTTTCAGCATACAAAGACTGAGAAAAAAGTTTGGTACTGTCACAAGGCAGAAAAAATACTTTTGTGTGAAGAAATAAATCAGCTTAGGAAGACTGTAATGTCTCCTTCATTAAGTGAACAAATGATGGCTGAAAGGAACAGAAAAAAAAATGGTATTTAATGAAATCTTCTAAAACCCATAAATAAAGAAAACAGTTTTTCATATGGGATGTGAGCAGTAAGGTTTTTTTTTTTTCTTTTTGGAGGGCAACTGGGATTAAGTAACTTGCCCAAGGTCACACGGCTAGGTTTTTATTTGTGTGTGCATTAAGTGTCTGAGGCCGGATCCAAACTCAGGTCCTTCTGTCTCCAGGGCCAACGCTCTACTCACTGCACCACCTAGCCACCCCAAGCAGTAAGGTTTCCAAAAGGAGACACAAAAGAACTTTGGAGGGGCGGCTAGGTGGCGCAGTGGGTAAGAGCGCCGGCCCCATAGCTGGGGTGACCCGGGATTGGTTCCAGCCTCAGTACTTAGCACCCACACATAAATAACTAGCCATCTAACCTTGAGCAAGTTACTTAACCCCAATTGCTTTAAAAAAAAAAAAACAACTTTGGCATCAATAAAAAGGGTTAAGTCATTTCCGTGCAGATAATTTGCATGCTCTCCATCCAAACAAAGAGAACTTGTTCTATTTTCCCTCAAAACTTACCTTCTTCCCTACTTCCCCTATTACAACCATCCTTCCCAGTTACATAGGCTCAAACCTTGGTCTCAAGTTGTACTCCTCACTCACACCTCCCCCAAAATCAAATCTACTGTTTTCTTGACATTTCTACCTTAACAATCTCTTGTATATGCCTCCTTTCCACTCACACAGCATCTATCCTGGTGTAACCTGCCATCACCACTCACCTGGACTAAATAGCCATTTTGTTAATGTGCTGGCCTCAAGTCTCTTCCCCCCATACTTCATCCTCTGCTTGAACATATGAAACACTGCTCCCTACACCCTCTTACTAATAGACTCCAGTGGAAAACTTTTTGGTCATGTGATAAACAATATAGAAGCCTAGATATTTTCTCTAATGCTTATGACCTATCAAATCTCTCCAAAATGGTCATTTCATGGGAGGAATAAAGCAGTTTAAACTGTCTCTATGGTCTAGGGATCCAAGAATTCAAATAAGGTAAAAACATGATGAACTATTAGCAAATAAAACCAGTATCTTCTAACTCCTAATGAGTACTCAATCAACATTCACCACCCATGCAAGCTCCCAGCAACAAGACTGCATATGCCAACAAAAAGTCTTTACAAGAGAACTTTGTTCTTCACCCTGGCCCTCCCACATTCCAGTGCTTTGGAGATCCAAACTCCAAAATGCAGAAATTTGCTCAGGCTGCTAACAGCAGTGAAGCAGTATTCTATGCCACTGAGGAAGATGTGTTTAGGGTTGTATGGCACTCCAGTAAGTTTGAAAGAAAGACAGGGTCTGTTCTTTTCCCTTAGAAGTCACCTGGTCAAAGATCTTTACCAGTAAATTGTGAATTGTCCAGTATAGGAAGAAACTTTAGGATCCAGACCCCAGGGAAAGCATCACCAGAGGGGAGAGAGTCAGAAATTGAGCAGCTGAGGACAATAACGATAAAAAGGACTAAAATTACCAACGATCTTGGGAGAAAGAATACTCAAAGACCTTAAGCACAAGTGACAAACCAATACAGAAGACACTGACAAGAGAAAGAAATATGGCCTCCAGATTTATTAAAAAATCAGGGATTTATGAATAAATGATATAAAACAAAGGAAAGTGGTTCAATGCCTGATGAGGCAGAGGACCATGTGGATGCTGATCTTCAGTACGGTACCACACCGCATACTGAATGGTTAAAAACAATTAAGAAGGTGAGAGCAGAATTTATAGCACAACAGAAATAACTGGCAAAACAGAAACATTTGACTCCATGGTGACAAAGAAACAAAAGAAAGGATATCTGGTTGGGAATACAAACACACAGAAGTAAAGGGCAAACTGGAAAGAGAGAAGAATAAAAGCAATAAAACAAATAAAACTAAAAGAAAGCATATTCTTCATACAAGCAAAACATACTGAAAAAGAAATGCACAGCAATAACTTAAGAATTATAGGTCTCAGGGCGATAGAGCACCTACCCTGGAGCCAGGAGGACTTGAGTTCAAATCTGGCCTCAGACACTTAACACAAAAAACTAGCCATGTGGCCTTGGGCAAGTCACTTAACCCCAACTGCCCTACTTTCCCCCTCAAAAAAAAAAAAAAAAAAGGGAAGAATTATAGGTCTCCCAGAACATGGCAAGTCAAAAAATCTTAATTGCCAATCAAAAGAATCCATGTCGCCTCCACAAAAAAATCAAGACTGCACACTCCAAGATACACAGTGCTTAAATTTAACTATTCCACTGAGATAGATGCAAAAAAAAAAAAAAAGCTTGACAAATTACAACACCTATTCCTGTTAAAAACATTAGAAAGCATAGTAATAAACAGAGTCAGAAGGGCCTGAGTTTGGATCCAGCCTCAGACACTTAACGCACACACAAACAACCCCAATTGCCCTCCAAAAAGCAAAAAAATAATATGCAAGAATACTATGTTCCAAAGCACAACAGAACAAGATACAGCCCAGGTTTACCCTGAAAACCTGAGCCTAACCATAAATGAAAAAAAAAGATGGACATTCAATAATAGACATTCAAAACATCTGCAGAAAGAAAACCACACTTGGAAGAGATCATTTACTTCTCAAACACACTAGACAACAGAAATAAAAGAAGGTTAAACACAACAACCAAGGATGATAAAAATACTAACAAAATAACAGAAAGATCATTAAGAGACTTCTTTCTAAACATACACAGGAGACAAGCATGGAAGCAGAAGTAGTGAAAGAGGTGAAACAGGCCTGAAATATCATCCATGGACTAAACCTCAAAACTCCCAGCCCAGAGGTGCATCAATGTTTCGGGGTATTTTTGGTGAGACTAAATTACAAAATAAGAAGGCACCTAAAAAGGAGGAGGGGAGGAAGAAGATAGAAGGGAATATGGGAGGTACCCTAACCAAGTCAAAGGTAACTCATGCTGGCATTCAGGAGGAAGAGGGTCTACAGAAGAATGAGGGAGGAGGCAAAATGAGGGAATGAGAAAAGGCCTTATTTCGGGGGTGGGAAGGAGTATTGTGAATGAATGCTCCTCCTATGGAAGGAGCTATCCTACAAAGGGAGAGGGGGACATTACAATAAGTTTTATCTGCAGGGTTTAGTGCTTAGAAAGACCACTTAGCCTATTTCAGGTGAAGGAAAATTAGAACTCTGGGAGATACTGACACCCAAGGAAAATGGACCCAGGGAAGAAATTTTGAGGCAAATGGGAAAAGAAGTCAAAGGTCAATAATGAACTGCACAATGAAGGTCATAGGAAAAGAATCCTACCATGGGGCAATATCCACCCTATCACCTGTAGGAATTGTTATTTTTAACAATAAGACACAAGAGTAAAAAGGGAAGGGAGAAGGTAAGATCTAGACAATAATAGAAACTGTTCAAGAAGAAAGAACTCAAAATCGCCTTGTTTTAATTCTATGATACATACAGCGAATAAAGGATTAAATAAATATAAGGACCATGAATCAAAGAATGAAGTCTAGAATAGAAAGGAAGTTAAAAAATGAAAAGCTTGACAGAAGGAAGGAGAATCCTACTTGACTAATGAGAAGAAAAAAGGCAGGGAAGAGAAATAATTGGATAAAAGCAAGCAAGAAAAATAAATAGGCAAAACTCAAAAAACAGGGGAACAGGCAACAAAAGGGAGGCAAGGAGGAGAGGGTGAGGGGAAGAGAAATAGAGGAAATATAGTTGCCTTTAAAAAAAAAAAAGATTAAGCTAAAATAACCAAAGTAACAGAATATTGGGTTTACAGGAGAAGAGGAGGGGTAAAGTATTAGGGACAAATAGAGGAAAATACAAACTTATCTCTCATAAGTTTAAGTATTCAACAATCCAATAAAATTAAAAATGAGAGACAGATTGTATATGAAAACAAAATCCCACAATCTGCTGCTTACAAGAAACACAATTAAAAAAACAAAGAAACACAAAATTAAAATGAGAGTGGAAAAAACTTTACCATCATCAAACAGATCTAATAAATCAAGGGCTTCAACATGCTACCAGGCAAAGCAAAACCAAACATTCAAAATACAAAAAAAGGATTAACAAGGAAACTGCATTATGCTGAAAGGAAAACCGAATAAAAATAAATATCAATAATGAATTTATATGCCCTGAATGCTGTAGCACTAAATTCATTAAAAAAAAAACAACATTCATTGAACTTTAGTGACAAGAAATTTCAATGTCTTTTTAATTTTGTATAAGTCTAACAGAAAGATAAAGGGAAAATATAGAATTAAATTGCTAGAGAAGCGACAGTTAAACTACACATCTTTTTTTTTTTTAAAGCAATTGGGGTTAAGTAACTTGCTCAAGGTTACACGGCTACTCATTATTTATGCGTGGGTGCTCATTTTCTGAGGCCGGATCTGATCTCGGGTCATCCCAACTCCGAGGCCGGCGCTCTTACTCACTGCGCCACCTAGCCGCCCCTTTAGGGCAATTGGGGTTAAGTAACTTGCCCAAGGTTACACGGCTAGGTTTTTTGTTTGTGCGGATTAAGTGTCAGAGGCTGGCTCCGAACTCAGGTCCTTCTGATTCCAGGGCCGGCGCTCTATTCACTGCGCCACCTAGCCGCCCAAAACTACACAACTTCTAAATGGGACTGTAATATATATATTACATATATCCATGTTATATATAACATGTGCATGTTTTATATGTGTATATGTATAAACATAAACATGTGTGTACACATACATTGAACATGTATTGGGGCACAGAGATATTGCAAACAAAAGCAAAAAGACTGAAACAATAAATACATCCGTTATAGACATAATAAAATAGTAACAGGTACAGGAACCACAAAATGAAGACAATGAAGAAACTCCAGTGACTATTACCTCCAGGATCAAATACAAAACCGTCTGCTTGTGTTTTAAAGGCCTTCATAATCTAGTTCCTTCACACCTTTCCAGTCTTTTACACATTATTTTCATCTACATATTCTATAATCCAGTCCCAATGGTTGTTTTCTTGCAGTTCTTTGAACATGACATTTCATCCCCAGATTCCAAGCAAGGGCTTTTCCTCACTTCCGTGCCTGGAGTGTTTAATTCTTCACCCTCTGCTTCCTGGTTTCCTTCCTTCTGAGGCCCAGTTCAACTTCTTCCTCACGCTGGAGGCCTTTCCCAATCCTCTAATCCTATCTTCTCCCTTCTCTCCCACTCTCTCCTCCCTGCCCCCTCCCTTCTCTCTTTCTTCTTGAGGGCAAGGACTCTATTTTTCTTTTTCTTTGAATCCCCAGATGCTAGGCACAGGGGCTAACACACAGTAAGAGCTTAAGAACTAACAAGTTGACTGACTGAAAAGACTTTGGTATGTGAACAGTTTAGTGGCTGAAAGGGGAAGAGAACTTTCATTTAATAAAAATTATAAAATGCAAGTGTGAAGAAAGTTTTCAGAGACCCAAAATGTTGAGGAACACCTGTGTGTCTGCTGGGTATTGTGGTCCTTCAGCTCACTTTTATGTAACTGTTTAAGGCTTTAGAGATTAAAATTAATAAAATGGTAAATAACTGTTCAAAAATTATGGAGATTGTTGGAAATTGGAGCTCATGGGATTTTTATCTCATAATGGAAAAGTGAGTCACTAAGCACCAGGAAAGACAGATGTAGGCCTGTGAAGGCCGGAGTGGTCAAGAAGAGGCAGGAGTGGACCATGCAGGTTGTATAGAAAAGCAGCAGCAGACAAGACGGCTTGAGCTTAGCTGCTAAGCTCCTGCCTGGTCAGAGAAAAGCTGATTCTCATGGATGGCCCCTTTGGGACTATGTATAGGGTGAGACAAGTGAAACTCTGAGCTGCCTGTTGTTATTCTCTGCTACTCTCTCTGGTGTGAGAGGAAGATAAAAACAAGGGGAAATAAAAGGCTCTGAAGCTGATTTGTTGCTGAATTCCCTGGATAACAACTGGCTGGTTATCCAGAACCCTCGTCAGTGGAAGAGCTGGCTGGGCTTGTTTGCACTGTCCAGAAAGCCAGTCTAATGACCTTGGCAGCTCTGTGTCTTAAAGGGAACTGCTTCAGATATAACAGTATAACAATTTCCCAATGACTTTTTAAGGATAATTATGAGTTAAGAGAATCTATCACAGTATCAGGAATTTGAGAGTAGAAGTGGACTTGCCCAGCAGTAGAGTGGTGAGAACCAACTAAGCAGTTAGCAGAGAAGTGGCTTTACGTGGTCCAAATGCTCCTGAATGAATCAGTAACATTACAACCAGCAGTTGGCTCTGAGCATGTCTCTATCCCAAATTTATAAAACTGTTACCCACTCTTCTCACTCAGTGTGCTGGAGGGGAGAAAATGGCTGAGGTTTACGTGGGAACTGTGATGTAGTAATTACTTCTGCATCACTTACTGAATACCTGGTAACTTCATTTTAGTGTCTAGCTTTGTTCTGAGCACAGTGGAGGCTTGAGAGGAACAGCGGTGAGTAGGGATGGTGTGTTTCCTTACAACATCATTACTTCTAGTTAGCTGGGAGAATCTGAGTGTAACAAGATCACAGAAGGCAGTTCGCATTGGATTACTTAGAGCTCTGTACTAACAGCTGAATGAAATTCAAACTCTATATAGTATTCCAGCATCCTTGTCATCTCTACAAAGATGATTCAATATACTGATACCTGATCTCTGCCTTGAGTTTCAGCCTCACATTGTCAACTACTGACCAATATGTCCCTGAGACATATACACCCCAAAAGCACCCCCTCCAATGGGCATAACACATTAAATACATATTGTTCCACTAAACAATCTAGCCCTTTAATCTCATACTACTCTTTTCCAAATACTATGATCAGGTCACCTTAGACACCTCACTATCCCCATAAAAGAACCACTTTTTATTGCTTTAATAATTTTGCTCATGTAATTTCATATGCCTATTAATCAACAAACATTTATTAAAAGCCTACTATATGTCAGGCACTGTGCTTAGCACTGGGGATACAAAGAAAAGCAAAAGACATTGCCCTGCCCTTGAGGAGCTTACGATCTAATGGGGGAGACAAGAGGCAAACAAACAACTACGTACAAACAAGCTAGATACAGGATAGAAAGGAAGTAATCTACAGGGAGAAGTGATAGAATTAAGAGGGGCTGGGAAAGGCTTCTAATAGAAGGTAAGACTTTAGCTGAGACTTAATGAAGTATAGGAAACTGATGCAGAGAGGAGAAGGAAGAGCATTCCAGCCATGGGAGACAGCCAGTGAAAATGCCCAGAGCTGAAAGAGAATGTCTTGTTAAAAGAACACTAAAGGAACCAGTGTCACTGGATCAAAGAGTGCATGGGGGCAGGGAGGTATAAAGTGCAAGAAGATTAAAAAGATACTGGGGGAGGACGGCTAGGTTATGAAAGGTTTTGAATGCCAGAGGATTTTATATCTAATCCTGGAAATGATAGGGAGGCAGAGGAGTTTATTGAGTAGGGGAACGAAGGGTTAGGCCTGAGCTTTAGGAAAATGGCTGGCAATTTAGATGGAATTACAGTGGGGAGAGGCCGGTGGCAGGGAGACCCTCTATCAGACTATTACAATAGTGTAGGTGTGAGGAGACGAGGGCCTGTATCAGGGGGTGGCATTATTAGAAGACAGGAGGCATATTCAGGAGATTTTGCAAAGGTGAAATTGACAGCACCTGGCAACAGACTGGACATGGGAGATGAGAGAGAGTAAAGAGGTGAAAATGAATACCAGAGGGCTGGAGGACGGTGAGGCCAACAGTAACATGGAAGTGCGGAAGGAGGGAGAGTAGGGGGAAAGACAATGAGCTCAAATTTGGAACGTGCTGAACTTCGGATGTCTCCAGGACATCTAGTGTGACATGCCCAATAGGAAGGTGGAGGTCAGCAGAGAGCTTAGGCCTGGATAAGCAGATCTGATGAAGTCACCAAGTGAGAAGAGCACCGGTGCGGAACCCTGTGGGACATCTATAGGGTATGACTTGTGTGAAGGTCCAGGAAAAGAGAACGAGAGAGTGCTCAGAAAGGCGGAGAACCAGGAGAGAGCAGTGCCCTAAAGACCTAGAGAGAAAGGAGTATCAGGAAGAAAGCGGTGATTGACGGCGTGAAATGGCTGCAGAGGAGAGGGATGAGGATTATGAAAAGGCCATTAAATGTGATGAGTAAAAGACTATTAGTCACCATGGAGAGGGCAGTCTCAGATGAGTAACAAGATCAGAAGCAATACTAAAAGGGAATTAAGACAAAGTGGGCTCGTCTATTGTGGCCGGCCATCACAAATGGCAGGAAAGATCTGGTACCAGACATAGCAGGGATAAAAGGTTCAAGTGAAGCTTCCCCAGGAGCGTCTGAAGGCAGCAGGGAAGCAGCCAGTAGAGGGGGAGAAATTGAGGATAAGTGAGAATGTGGATGATGGAGAAGACAGGATAGAGTGGGATCTTCTGCACACACAGAAGCATTAGCCCTGGCAAGGAGAAGGGCCACCTCTTCATGTGACACACGAGTGAAGGAGGACATACTGGTAGAAGACATAGAAGTGATATGAGGAAAAGGGAGAAAATGGAGCCCTCAGAGACTGGCGTTTTGTTTTGTTTTTTTCAATAATTTTTTTCAATAAGATATAAGGTAAAGTTCTCATTTGGGAGACTGGGGGTGCCCTGGGAGGTTTGAGAAGGGATGAAAAAATCTGGAAGAGCTGCTGTGGAGAGTGGGATTGTGAGTTAATTAAAGAGGTGTAGGAGGATTGCTTAGCAGCAGTTAGGGCCCGGTTGGGGTTATATAACAAATCTGTAGTGGACCCCATCAGAATAGTTGCAAGATTTTCTCCACCTTCGTTCAACAGCATGAGTGTAGGAACAAAGGCAATGGCTAAAAAAACAGAATTACAAAGAATTATATTCTAATGGGGGAGACAACAGGTCAACCTGCAGTTCTCCTAGTATGATCTGAAGAATCTGGGGGTCCACGACACCAGAAAAGGCAGGGTTTGTGAGGTCAAAATTATTTTTATAATAGTACTAAAGCATTATTTGCCTATTTAAATAGGCAAATTTTCCTCTTCCACCTACGTATTTGTGAGGCAAAACTTTTTACATATACTTCAACAAAAATAACATAGAACAATAGTTTGAAAGCAGAAGTCAATATGATAATTCAGTTGTCTTCTATTAAGACAGATACTAATGAAATTTTGCAAAAACATGTAAAACAATGCTACTCGTCTCAACAATTATTTTTGTTTTAGAAAGTAGTTATTTTTCTTAAAAATGTTAATATGTAATAGGTTTATTATTTTTAATGAACAAAGAAATATTTTTGAATTAGCAGTTTTAATTTACAGTATGGTAAATATCAATAAATATAGCCAACATAAACAAAAGCTCTTTGGAATCATCAGTTATTTTTAAGAGTATAAAGGGCTCTTGAGAACAAAAATGTTTGAAATAATTAGGTACAAACAAGATATGTAAAGTATAGAAGGAAGATAGTATCTTGAATGACTGAGAAAAGGCTCCTGTAGAAGGCTATATTTAAGTTGAGTCTTTTGCCCAAGAGGCAAAAAGGTAGAGCATTTCAGGCAAGAGACAACAGCCACTGCAAAGGCATGGAGACGGGAGATGGAAGATGGAACAGCAAGAAGACTGATATGACTGACTAGTATAGTATGTACATGAAAGGAAGCAAAATACAAGAATACTGGAAAGGTATTTAGGTTGTGAAGACCTTTAAAAGTCAAACAAAGGAGTTTATGTTTCATCCTGGAGGTGGTAGGGAAGGGCCTAGGAGAGAGAGGAGAGACAAGATTAGACCAAAGCTTTAGAAAATTATTTTGGCAGCTTAGTGAAGGATGGATTGAAGTTGAGGAGAGACTTAAGGCTGGCAGACCCACCAAAAGGCTATTATAATCCAAGTGAGTGGTGATGCAGGCCTGTATCAGAATAAACAGCTGTATGAGCATATAGATGTCATGAAGGTAGAATGGATTCTCTTATAATATGGAGAAATCCCTGTTTTTTCTGACCTTGTCTTTCTCTAACATGCCATCTATTCCTTAGCTCTGCTCCCTTCTCCCACCTAGCTGCCCCTCTCTTGTACGCTATACCTTCTCTGGGATAACTTGTTCCCCATCTATAATCTTTGATTCCACAGCAAGAACTAGCTGATCGGTATCTCCCTGACTGTGACTTCAGGGGTGAGAACCAGTGATTGTTTCTTTTAGGACTTGCCTGAACAGGACCCTTTCCTTGAGGATATGACAAATGAGTTGCTCTGAATCACGGAAGGGTCATGATCCCCTGAATTGCACTCAAAAAATGGACCCAGGAGTCTCAAAGAGAACTTAAAGTCACTATGTGCCAAGTCCTTGGTACAATCTTTACTAGATTATTATAGCCTCTTCGTGTAACGGTCTGAACACCATCTTGTCCAAGGCTTTCTGTTAACAGTAGCCAGCTGTATTCTTTCCTGTTTTGGAGGTGTGGCTTCCAGCCCAGAGGAGGAAGAGGTTGATGAGCTAGCCTGGTTTGGAAGGGTTAATCCAACTCCTACTTAAAGCATCACCTAGCAGATGATCTCCTGGGTGTCTTCAGTTTAGCCATGTAGTTGTCCTGTAAACATGCTAAGTAAAAAGGTCTACCTGCAGCACTGAAGTTCATCTAAATCTTCTGCAGAAACTCTGTAGTCCCTACAGGTTCCTAGTGAAAGATTTTTTATTAAGTTCTGCTCTAGGGAATATGAAATAAAAATTCCTATGATTGGCTTTTAAAGCCCTTCACAAATGGTCCCAACCTATCTTTCCCAATTCCTTATATATTACTGTTCTTCTCATTCTTTATTTTTTAATATTTTTGGAGGGGGGAAGGTAGGGCAATTGGGGTTAAGTGACTTGCCCAAGGTCACACAGCTAGCAAGTGTTAAGTGTCTGATACCAAATTTGAACTCAAATCCTTGTGACCCCAGGGTCACTGCACCACCTAGCTGCTCCTCTTCTCATTCCTTAAGGCTGAGTCATACAAGTCTTCTCTCCATTTTTCATAGATTGCAGTCCATTTCCTGTGTTCATGCCTTGGTGATTACTGTGCTCCATCCCCAGGAATGCATCTTTTCTTTGCCTATACCCCAATTCCTTTAAGAAGGGGCTCAAGTAAACAAAGAGTAAAGGACTCCTAAAGACAAAAAATACTTTTAGTTCATTTCAGAGAAACCTGGAAAGACTTGTGTGAACAGAAGCAGAAGAACATTGTAGAATAGCTGAGCACCAGATGAAAGCAGGCCTCCCAGCAACGAGCTTAAAGGCAGAATAAAACAAGGCCGAAGTGGGAATTTGGTTTACTTGATTATGCAAATGTTATAAAGGTTTTCTTTTTCTTTTTCTTTTTTTAATGGGGAAAGAAGGTGGGAGGCAGAGAAAATAAATGGTGGTAGTTCAAGTATTGCTATCTACTACACTATTACAGCCTTTGCCGATCCACTCAAGGGCTGCCCTTCATTGTCCAACTACCTTGTATTTCTTTTGCATATAGTTTGTATATATCTGTACATGTACATAGCTCCCCTAAGAGAATGTAAGTCCCTTGGGAGAAGAGATTATTATATCTTTCTATTCGTATCTTTAGCTTCTGATATATAGGAGGCCATTAACAAATGCTTGTTGTTGGCTCGATTAACTAGTAGAGAATCTTAAGCCAGAAAGGTCATTTAAATTCAGTGTTGCAGATTTACTGAAAAGTTCTTTAAAATACTATGAAGAGGAGCGGCTAGGTAGCCCAGTAAGTAGAGCGCCGGCCCTGCAGTCAGGAGAACCCGAGTTTGGATCTGGCCTCAGACACTTAACACACACACACACACACACACACACACACACACACACACACACACACAACTAGCCATGTGACCTTGGGCAAGTTACTTAACCCCAGTTGCCCTCCAAAAAGAAAAAAAAGAAAAAAGATACTATGAAGAAATTGAAAAGGTTATGGAACACCTGAAGGGAATTAATCTTGAATGACAGTGTCTCAGTAGGGAGCCAGGGAAAATCAAAGCATATTGTGAGTATTTAATCAGTTTGTGAAGCAATGAATATTTATAAATGGTCTACTATGTTCAGATTAGTGGGCAAGAGAAAACATGCCTCATTGGGAACTCATCTCAAACCTCTTCTGACATCACTATTTCCTTTCTGTTCCTACCAGCCTCCTGCTTTTCATGTGTGGTCTTGTCACCAAAAAAAAAAAAAAAAAGGCTGCTGCCCTCTTTAAGTCAATCTCTACTATCTTTTCTAAGGCTATGATTAAACCAAGATTCCATCCCAAAAAACAAGTCTCCCTCATAAAACTCCACAAACATAGTTATCCTAATCTTAGAAATGTGATCAAAAAGCATCCTAGTGCCTACCCTAAAGCCCTGCCCCACCCACTCAAAGTTTATCTTTAGAATCCTTATGTTATGTACTTTCCCCTCCCCACCCTAAAATGTGGTAGAACTCCCTCATATATAAACTCAGTAGATCTCTCTCCTACCACTTTTCTAAACCTACTCTCAGAACTACATCCAATCATCTAATTGGCAAAGTTTAGTTTGCTACCCCTCCCCAAAGTTATCTTCATTTTAAGGGTCAATAAAAACTCAGGCCAAAAAAAAAAAAAATCTCTATAATGGTAAAATGTCTGATACAAACTAGTCTGAAGGAAAATTTTTATTGGGCAGGAGGAACCTTTTCTAGAACTTCTGAAGCAACAGCACAAAAGAAGGACCTATCTATTTTACCTCTACTCAAAGCTGTTCCTAAGCCCACTGGTCAATGTCACCCCTTTAATTCCTAGGCCAGTCTCTATTCAAGGTATCTCTTAAAACGGCTCGCACCTGGCAGAAAATGGGGTACACTAATGTTCTACATAGCTCTAGAAACAACACACCCACTCCTTTCCCTGTCTAAACTTGATTTTACACTTCACGGGACTGAAAAGAAAACCATCGAGGAAAGGAAATATATTCTACCAATGGATCCAAGTCCACAGCCTAGACTGTGCCCAACTCAGTCCACAGTCATGTGCAAGAAATAAATGATAGAGCTTTTAGAGAACAGTAATTTTGTTAGTTGAATACCTACTAAGGAGGCACAAGGTATTATTCAAATACAGGCCTTGTTAGAACTCAAGTCTTTCAATATAAAATCAGTCACTTATATGGAAACCAACCAACTTCCGGTCATCACAGGGAGGGGTAGGAATAACAGAACAAAAACAAATTCAGCTTCCAAAAAAAAGCATAAGTAAACTCAGTGGGGCCTAACCTTCCAAGAAAGAAAAGGCCACTGGCAAACACGCCTTCCATTTGTATATTAATAAGCATTTCTACTCCTGATTCCAAGCAGGTTAAAGAGGAGCCAAGATTTGTCCAGGACAATCCTATGGCTACAGCCCAAGCCTACTCATGTATATGCCGCCCACCCATGGTCACCTGGCAGAAGTCTACAACTTTCAAGGTAGTCTCTGGATTTTTCTTATTTTCTGTTGATATGGAAGGAAAGTGAATTCATTCTACCTCCCAAGCAGAAATAACTCCTAGTAATCTTTCTTCTTGGCAAGCCTATGGGGACACTGTCTCAAAAAGACTGGCAGTCCCCACCACTTGAATTCAACACTTTCCTACTTGAATTTAAGAGATCTATTCCTCTCAAAGAAAAGCAGCTGGGTGCCAAAGTAAAGTATCCCATACATCTTTTTCTGTATTTCTTTTGTCTACAGTTGACCATCCCTACAATTCAAGTTCAGAGCAGCCACTTAATAAATGTATTCAATATTTATTGAGCACCTACAATGTACCAAGATTACAAATACCAAATGATGTGCTAAACAGGGATGAATATGTACCAAAGTGTTTCTCATTGTCATGGAGGGAGGGTATCATGTGCAGAGATGACGTGAGACTCCTCTGATGTTCCTGGTTGCAGCTGACATTGTATTTATTTGCATCGAGCTACTCCATCTTGGAATAGTTTCTTTTTTTATTTTTTAGATCATAAAACTGAAGGTAATTAATGGGGTGGGGCAGGGTGGGAGCAAGGTGGGAAGGTTTAGAGAAGTTCAATGAAAATCTCAGGTAAATGACAATGATACATTCAGCCCTTGGTGCCTCAGTTTCCTCGCTGGTAAAATGAGCATCTGGCCTGGATGGCCTGCGGGGTTCATGACTATGTGATTCAGGCCCATATTTGTCTTATGGTCAGAGTCACATTCCAGAAACAATGCCTAAAATTATTCTCTTTTGTCCTTCTTACCACTCCTTTTGGGAGAGAAGAAAACCCCTGGTTTCCTCTTAGAGAGCTAAGGATACAGGATTCTGCAGCACTGCCTCAGTGCATGCTTGGCTGCTTTTATTTCATTTAAGGAAAAGAGGAAGCCAAGAGTTATCAAGCCCCTTGGCAGTATTGATCTTTACCCAAATAGAACAAGAGGCCTACCAGTGTCAGTGATTGGTCAAAATTAATTTAAATTAGGTTATTTCTATAAAGATTAAAAGCAATAAATCCATTCACTTCCTCTCCCCACAACATCTGGCAGGGAAACAGTTTCTGGTGCCCCTTTAAAGCAACCACACATTAAAAGAGCACTTAGAAAATCACTTGGTACAGCAACCCTCCCAGGGGAATGAGTCTTTTCTCCCTTTCACAGGATGGTAATAAAGACTGAATTTAGGGAAGTTGAGGAATTGAACTGCCAGGATTAGACTCATAAATTCAGATTCTCACACCCATGACCATGACTAAGTAACTCAGGTGATGCTCTCCAGGAGTGCCACATGAATTAAACAGAGCCCAATAATATGGATTTCCTCAAACTTTCTGGGTTAAAGGTTTATGAAATGCTTAAAGCCAATGTGCTTTTTCCCATGTGTAAAGGATAGAAAAGGAACAGTAGGGAAAATGTGCACATTCTAACTCAACAGAAGGGTCAAATGTGAAATTGCAAAGGCCAAAAATTAAAGAGAGGGCAAAGGAGGGAATGTCTTGATGTCAACACCAAATTTTCTGCCTTATCAAGTTCCTTCCAGGAAAGAATGGGAGAAGAACCAAATAAGGAGTTTAGGGACACTGCAAAGCTTAAAGTGCTTAAAGGGGTGTTATTATTATAGAGAAATGAAAAATGTTAAAAGTTCTTACTAGTAGACATCAGTCCTCACCAAAGGGAAAAAGAAATTAGGCCAAAGTTGAATCAAGCAAAGGGGCTGGGAGTCATACTACATATGCAGTGGTATGGAAGGCACTGTTGTGTTTCCAAGACTATTTGGTCTAAACTGAGCTGGACAAGGAGCAAGGAGTCTAGGGGATCCAGATACTCTTTTAAACCATTTAGGAGGGGGTGGAGTCAAGATGGCAGAATAAAAGCAGGGATTTGCTTGAGCTCTCCCCCAAACTCCAAATTTATAAACTCTAAACAAATTCTAGAGCTACAGAACCCACAAAATGACAGAATGAAACCCATCTACAATCCAAGACAGCCTGTAAGGCTGACAGGAAGGGTCTATCGCAGTGGGCTGGGAAGCGGAACACAGTCCAGTGTGGCCTGTGCTGGCACAGACCAGGCTGGGGCAGACTTCAGGGGACTGAATCACTGGCAGCTGTGGTGGTTCCAAGACTTCTCAACCCACAAACATCAAAGACAAAGCAGGTCGTCAGTGGGTAAACTCTGTTGGACCTGGGTGAGAGCAAAAGCACAGTCCAGCTCCAGTCCAGCCCTGGGTGGTGGTGGCATCAGCAGCAAGGCCAGCAAACAGCTGCTTGCAGAGCTTCAGGTCCACAGATGGTGGGGGGATCAGAGGGTGACTGCAGGGGTATCTTTGCTGGCACTGAGGCAGCATCTGGATAGGGATTGTGTGTGGTGGTCCTGGGATGAAGAGGAGCACTGGTGTGGCAGAGCTTGTGGTAGCCGTGGAGAGGGAGCCCCCTCACAGTTCCAAGGCAGAAGAGTGCTTATCGTCACTTACAAACCAGAGCACAGCCAGGAAAGGACTGAACACCTTGCCTCTGATCACACCACCTTAGAAGAACTGAAAATGTGCAGGTGCCTAGAAGTGGCTTAGACAACAGCTAAGTAAATCCCTGAAACTTGGGACAGAGCATTCTCTACTCTGGAGGCAGAGTCCTACCTTGACAAAGAGTTCAAAAGTCAAGTAATGAGCAAATAGCATAAAAAACCAGACTATAGAATCTTACTTTGGTGACAAAGAAGATCAAAACACACAACCAGAAGAAGACAAAGTCAAAGCTCCTATATCCAAAGGCTACAAGAAAAATATGAATTAGTCACAGGCCATTCAAAATCCTCAAGAAGGATTTTGAAAATCAAGTAAGAGAAGGAAAGAAAAAATGGGAAGAGAAATGAGAGGGATTCAAGAAAATAATGAAAAACAAGTCAACAGTTTGCTAAAGGAAATCCCCCCAAAAAATACTCAAGAAAATAACTCCTTAAAAAACAGACTAACCCAAAGGGCAAGAGAGGTCCAAAAAGCCAGTAAGGAGAAGAACGCTCTAAAAAGCAGCATTGGCCAAATGGAAAAGGAGGTCCAAAAGTTCACTGAAGAAAATGATTCCTTCAAAATTAGAATGGAGCAAATGGAAGCTAATGACTTTATGAGAAATCAAGAAATTATAAAATAGAACCAAAGGAATGAAAAAATAGAAGACACTCTGAAGTATCTCATTGGAAAAACCACTGACCTGGAAAAGAGGTCCAGGAGAGATGATTTAAGAATTATTGGACTAGGGGCGGCTAGGTGGCGCAGTGAATAGAGCACCGGCCCTGGAATCAGAAGGACCTGAGTTCGGAGCCGGCCTCAGACACTTAATCCGCACAAACAAAAAACCTAGCCGTGTAACCTTGGGCAAGTTACTTAACCCCAATTGCCCTAAAGGGGCGGCTAGGTGGCGCAGTGAGTAAGAGCGTCGGCCTCGGAGTTGGGATGACCCGAGATCAGATCCGGCCTCAGAAAATGAGCACCCACGCACAAATAACAATGACTAGTCGTGTAACCTTGAGCAAGTTACTTAACCCCAATTGCTTTAAAAAAAAAAAAAAGAATTATTGGACTACCTGAAAGCCATGATCAAAAAAAAAAAAAAAAGAGTCTAGACATTATCAGGCAAAACTTCCCTGATATTCTAGAACCAGAGGGTAAAATAAAAATGGAAAGAAGCTACTGATCCCCTCTTGAAAAAGATCCCAAAATGAAAACTCCTAGGAATACTGTAGCCAAATTCCAGAGCTCCTATGTCAAGGAGAAAATATCGCAAGCAAGCCAGAAAGAAACAATTTGAGTATTGTGGAAACACAATCAGGATAACACAAGACCTATCAGGCTCTACATTAAGGAATTGAAATGCTTGGAATATGATATTCCAGAGGTCAGAGGAGCTAGGATTAAATCAAGAATTACCTATCTAGCAAAACGGAGTATAATACTTCAGGGGAAAAAATGGGCATTCAATGAAATAGAGGACTTTTTCAAGCATTCTTGATGAAAAGACCAGAGCTGAACAGAAAATTTGGCTTTCAAATACAAGAATCAAGGGAAGCAGGGTGGCTAGGTGGTACAGTGAATAGAACACCGGCCCTGGAGTCAGGAGGACCTGAGTTCAAATCCAGCTTCAGACACTTAACACACAAAAAACTGGCCATGTGACCTTGGGCAAGTCACTTAACCCCAATTGCCCTACCTTCCCCCCTCCAAAAAGCAAAAACCAAAAAGAATCAAGAGAAGCATGAAAAGGTTAAAAGGAAAGAGAAATCTTTATAAGGGACTTATTAAAGTTGAACTGTTTACATTCCTACATGGAAAGATGATATTTGTAAATCATGAGACTTTTCTTAATATTAGGGTAGTAGAAGGGAATATATATGTACATATAGACAGAGGGTGACCTGAATATGAAGGGATGTTATCTAAAAAATAAAATTAAGGGGTGAGAGAGGAATATATTGGGAGAAGGAGAAAGGGAAATAGAATAGGGTAAATTATCTCACACAAAAGAGGTAAGAAAAAACTGTTACAATGGAGGGGAAGAGGGAGGAGATGAAAGGGAACGAGTCAACCTTACTCTAATTGGATTTGGCTTTAGGAGGGAATAACATACACACTCAATTCAGTCACTTATCCTATAAGAAAGTAAAGGGGAAGGGGATAAGGGGGGGATGACAGAAGGGAGGGCAGGTTGGAGGACGGGGTAATCAGAAGCAAACACTTTTGAAAAGGGATAGGGTCAAAGGAGAAAATAGAATAAGGTGGGGTGGGACAGGATGGAGGAAAATGTAGCTAGTCTTCCACAATATGATATTATGGAAATGTTTTGCATAACTACACATGTATAAACTATATGAAATTGCTTGTCTTCTTAATGAGGGTGGGTGGGGAGGGATAAAGGAGAGAATATAGAATGCAAAGTTTTAAAAAACAAATATCAAAAATAAAATAGAAATCTATCTTTCTCTACAAGAAAGGGGAAAGGGAATAAGAGGGAGGGGGATGATAGAAGGAGGGCAGACTGGGGGAAGGGGTAATCACAATGCATGCCATCTTGGGGTTGGGGGCAGGGGAAAGATGGGGAGAAAGTCTGGAACTCAAAATCTTTCGGAAATGAATGTTGAAAACTAAAAATAAATAAACAAATTCTGGAGAAAAAAAAAGACATTTAGGACAGATAGTTTTTTCTAGAAGTACTTCTACTGCATGCCTGAAATGGAAACTTTCCTGGGAAATAAGTCATTTGGTGGCTTGTGACAATGAATGAATTCTGTTATAGTACATTTTCTCTAGGGCATGATTCACTGCTAAGGCTTTCTAACTATAATCACTACGTGATAAAATCCTTTCCATCCTAGAGAATGAGACCCCTATAGTCCTTATTGTTTAAGCCTAACTGGGGTTAGCTATAGGGTTTAACCAAAATTCACAATAAAAATATCTTTTAATGTGACTCAGTCTATAGCATAGTCACACAAGATTGACAGATATCACAATACTGTTAATATACTGTATTAATCTTTATACCATCACCCATGAGACCAAAGCTGAGGCATAGGAAGGTGAAAAGATCTGTTAATATGGAGATGACAAAGGCACCACACTCATAGGGGTGTTGTGAAGATAAATGAGGTAAGGTGTGCAAAATGCTTTACAAACCTTGGAGAGATGTCTAAATATTGGTTGTTAGCATTGCTGTTATCATTTTAATTTATTTTTATTTTTAATTTACCTCAGAGTCTTTCCCTTGGCCCAGAGATTCCCTGGTGCAGCAGAGACAACAAACTCAAGTTTTGATCTGAGCACCTCAGTGGTTTCCTCAGTACTGAAGATGAGTCCGTGGGGTGAGGCTGCCTGGGCAGACACACATATTTGGCCCACATATCCTGATTGTTCAGGTAGTCACTCTCTGAAGCTACTGTCTAATTGCCTTCTCTTTTGCTGGGTCTTCATCCATGCTATACTCTCCAGCTGAGGGTGTCCCCCAGGCTGTCCTGAGCCCCCTTTTCTTTTCATTCTATATTATCTTAACAGGTACTCTCCTCTGCTCCCCTGGATTTATTAATCATTTCTATGTAGATGATTCCCAGGTCTAGATAACCAGCCCTGAGCTAGTCACACATTTCCAATTGCTTCTTGGACATCTTGAATGAGATGTTCCATAGGTATTTTAAACTCACTATGTCCAAAAGAGCATTCATTATCCTTTCCCCAGACCTGAACCACTTCATAGCCAAGCTGTCACTAAGACCTTCTCAGCAGCTTCTGGATCCGTTCCCTCTTCCCCTAATTCAGGCTCTCATTCCCTTTTGCCTGGACTTGCAATACTGGTCTCCCTTTCTGGGTTTCTTTCCACTCCAATCCATTCTCTACTCAGCTGCCAAGGCGATTCAGCTATAGCACAGATCTGCCCATGTCATCAACCATGCTCAATGAATTCCTGCATCAAATATAAAGGAATCTGTTTGGAATTTAAAGCTCTTTGTAACCTGACTACTTTCTACCCTTCTAGTTTTTTTTATACCTTATTCCCATTCACTCCAATTCAGCAACAATAGCTATCCCCTATCCCAGAAAGTTCTGCCCTGTCAATTGTGCTTTTTAATTTCTCTGGATTCCTTCAAGACTCAATTTGAATCCCAGATCCCCCAGCTATTAACACCCTCCCCCTTTCGTATTACCTTTATCTACTCTGTATGTATCTTGTTACTTATATGCTGTCTTCGTTGTTAGAATGTAAGCTCCTAGAAGGCCGGGACCCATTTTCTTCGGGTTTTTTTGCCTGTCTCCCTAGCAATTAGCACATATACAACCCATGACAGGTGCCTAATAAGTGTCTTGCTGACTCTCCTCAGATGACGTGATGACAGGAAATGGCCAACTATCAACTATATGATAGCAAGTGGCCAACTATTATCAAAACTACCCAGGTCCTGCCCTTTGAAGATGTCATAGGGTCCTGGTGTGCTTCACAAATCCCAATGGCTCTGACTCTAACTAGGTTGGCAGTTATCAGGGACATAGTTGGGCCTGGAAGGGAGAGGGGGGGAAACTGAATGAATAGAGAAGGAATAATACACAAGGTTGAGAAGAGAAGGAGAAGGGCTGCGAGCACCAATGAAGGGAAAAGGTCTGAGGTCCTAGAAGCAGTAGAGGGGAAAGGAAAGGAGGTGAACTGTATATGGTGGAAGCTGAGAAGCAGGACTGGCAGGACTGGATGACAGGGAGTAAGAATGAAATCTAAAGAGAAAAAAGCATCAACTACAAAAACAAAACCTAAGCAAATCTTGAAAAAAAAAAATCCCAAAGAAGCAAGGCCAGACAAAAAGCTGGCAATATAGTAAGTACTAAAAATAAAACAGGAATTTTAATGAAAAGGTTTCCAAACAAGAGAAAGGAAGAAGAATAGGTTGATTACTGAACAGACAAAACAATACAGAAAAATGAAAACATTTCTTACAGATCAATTCACTAAGGATATATCACAAATGGGTAGACATCTTTAGGGAGCAATGACATAAATTATAGCTACTGACATTTATCTGATTGTCTCACAGGAATCTAATAGCAAGAAGCAAGAGCTTAGAATAAATAAAAATTTACCTAATTAATAACTAAGTGGCAATCTGATGAGAACGGACAGTTAAAAAAAGATTTTGTAAGCTGACTGAACAACCTAAACCTGTTTCATGGTTTCTAAGTATGCTTTTTCATTTGGGATAGTTTTCCAAATTAGGTGTACTTGGAGTGAATGTGTAAAGTTTTTTTTTTTCTTTTAGTGGCAATCAGCAATTTTTGATACATATGGCAAGCATGTATCAAATGGTGTATGACAAATCTATCTGAGGAAAAATCCTGATTAAAAAGCCCAAAATGCAAAGCTTTGGCAATTTGCTCAGTCCAATGGCTTTCATTTTCCTTTCCTTTGTTCTAGAAAGAATGCCATGGTGGTATAAAATAAAATTCTATATACAAAAGTATTCTTTTATTATGCTACATCTATTTAAAATTGCACATGATTTTTAAAATCCATGACTATTTTTCACAAGCATTTTTATAAAAAAAAATATGAGAGTACTTATCAACCTAAAATGGGATTTACATCATCTGATTAAAAATTTGCTCTAAAATCATTAATGGGAGGCAGCTAGGTGGTGCAGTGAATAAAGTACCTGCCATGGAATTAGAAGGACCTGAGTTCAAATTTGACCTCAGACACTTGACGCTTACTAGCTGTGTGACCTTGGGCAAGTCATCTAATTCCAACTGCCTTGCCTTCTCCCCTCCAAAAAAGAAACAAAAAACAAACAATAAAATCATTAAAGGACCCCTTCCCTCCCTTCATTATTTTTAAGAAGGAGATAGGTGGTCAAGTGACTAGGGTGTTGTACCCAGAGTCAAGAAGACCTAAATTGAAATCCAGACCCAAAAAGTTACTGTGTGACTTTAAGTAAGTCACTTAGCCTCTGATTGCCTTATTTTCTCCATCTATCAAAGGGGATATAATAACACCTACCTTACAGAGTGGTTGTGAGGATAAGATTTAAAATTCTTTGCACATCTTAAAAGTGCTATATAAATGCTAGTTGTTGTCATTATACAGGCTCTTATATAACAGGTTTATGGGTGACATTCTGACGATTACTTAAGGTCCTAGAACAATATCTGTTATTGTTTAGTTGCTTTTCCACCATGTCTGACTCTTTGTAACCTTATCTAGGGTCTTCTTGACAAAGATACTAGAGTAGTTTGACTTTTTTTTCCTCCTGCTCACTTTACAGATAAGGAAACTAAGGCAAATAGTGTTAAGTGACTTGCCCAGTGTGATACAACTAGTGTCTGAAGTCAGATCTGAACACAGGTCTTCCTCCAGGTCTGGCACTCTTTTCATGGTGCCACCTAGCTGTCAAGAACAGGATGCTGCTGTTTAGTTGTGTCTGATTTTCATGACATGAATTATCCATGGAGTTTTCTTGGCAAAGATAGTCGAGTGGGTTACCATTTCCTTCTCCAGTGTGTCCCCATTTTACAGATGAAAAACTGAGGCAAACAGACTAAGTGACTTGTCTAGGGTCACACACTTGTCTGAGGCCAGATTTGAACTCAGGTTTTCCGAACTCCAGACCTGGCACTCTATCCACTGCACCATCTAGTTATTCTGCTACATGACACTCTGACTAGGCTAACATCCTCAACATTGGGTAGAAAATCTATGAGAGGGGCAGTTAGGTGGTGCAGTGAATAGAGCACCGGCCCTGGAGTCAGGAGGACCTGAGTTCAAATCCGGCCTCAGACAATTAACACAAAAACTAGCCGTGTGACCTTGTGCAAGTCACTTAACCCCAATTGCCCCTCCAAAAAGCAAACAAAACAAAACAAAAAAAAATCTATGAGAATACATGGATGAGATTCATAGGATTGGCAGGAATATGAAGGGTTATGATCTGCACCCTAGGTGAGAATATCCAAATTATGGTATATAAATATAAGGGCCAATTCAAAGAAACCTGATTAGACTTGTATGACCTGAAGCAGAGTGAATTATACAATGACTCTAAAATTGTAAGAACTCTGATCAATGCACTGAGCTGTCGTGACTCCAGAAGATTACTGAAAAAAAAATAAGACATGGTCAATATGTGAGTCTGTTGTTTGTTACAAGAAAGGCCTTTAATTTTTTATTTTGGAGTAGAGGAGGAAATGTTATGGGGAAGAGTGGGGCAGGGGTGGAGAGTGATGTAAAAAAAGGTAAGAATGAAAAGAACAACCATGAGATATTTTAAAAATACACACAATTAAAATAGAAAGAAGTTCAGAAGGGGACACAGACAAGCAGGGCAGTGTTGTGTACTAAATTTAATAAATACTCTTTAAAAAACTTTGGGTAATAGATTTCCATGGTTTCATACACAAACTCCCTTATCTATTCTATATAAAATGTCCATGTTTGTCAAGTCCATAATAAAAAAAAAAGAAAAATTTAAAAACATATAAGAAGCTTATGAAGAGAACAAGAAATAGCAACCTTAATAATGTTTTTTCTTTTTCTGATGATTAATACCACCATATTATTGGTATAACAGCATTTTATAAATCACTTTCACATCTATATCTCCTTTGTTTCTCTAACAATCCTAAGAGATAGGCAAGAAGGGTACAGTATTGTCTCCATTTTAGAGAAAAGAAACAGATAAGGCTCAGAACTAGAGTGAGCAGATTATAAACCGAAAACTTGGGTCTGTTACACCTTGCTGTATAACTTGTACCCACAATGGAAGCCACAGCCCTTAACGTACTGAACAAGATGAGACCTCAGCATTAACCCTCTGAGTAAAGCCGCACCCAGTCCAAGGGGAGGGAACCTGCCACAGAACAAATCTTGTTCTGTGAAGTTTGGATTCAGGCAAACAGCCGCACTTGAGGCCCTAGAGGGCCACATGTGGCCTTGAGGCAGCAGATTCCCCATCCCTGCCCCTGACTGCTCAGGGTTTCTGGTAAACCTGCCATATAAGAGAGTAGTGTGTCCAAAAGTGACCGGACAGCTCCACCTTGTGGCAGGCAGGCTCGTTTATTTTAAGCCTTGTGGAGGCCCTTATTGAACTCCTCCCCACATATTTGACACCTATAGCACAGCCCTCTGACAATTTACGGACAACCATAATCTATCACTGGGGCCAGAAAAGGGATCTGAGAATGGGGAGGACGGTCTCCAGCTTCCACCCCCCTACATCACTCTGCTCCCTTAGCTTCTCAAACCCCAGAATTTTGCGTTTTACTATCTACCTCTCTAGCTGCCTTCCTTAAAAAAAAAAAAGTTTTACTGATATTTTTAAAGCCACACTCCTGTTCTTCACTCAATTCTGTAAGCAAATAGGCTGAGGTCCCTTAAGGTTGTGTCCTTACTTTTGTACCCTTGAATAGTTTTGCATCTTTCTTGTGTACTTACATTCCATTTTGTATTATCTGTTTATGTCTCCATTCTGTTGTCATACTTAGTGAAGGCAAGAGCTATAATTTGTCTGTCTCCTCCCCAAGCACATGCTTAATAAAATATGCAAGTGCTAAATAAGTGTCCACTGAATGGCTAGTGTGAATTTTGTGGTCAATTTCATTATGTACACAAGATATTACTTTGTACTTAAGTTGGTTTTCAAAGAGTTAATGATAGGCAGTCATTATATTCAACAGATCCAAGATCTCACTCTTTTCACTGGTATAGACAGGTATCTATCCATGCTGAATGACTGCATATTTTCAAAATTTTAAAATAAAAGACCTACCCAATACACTCAAAGACTTTTCTCTGGCTCTGTTAATATTTTTTGTCTATATGTACATTTAATTTGTCCATATGTTATCATTCACTCAATACATAACTGTCTCACCTTTTCTGTTCATATATGTCCTTGATGATGGCTTCACAAGACTTCAAGAACAAACCATTATTGGAAAAAACACTTTAGTCTACTTGCATCATATAGCTCTTAATTTCCCTTTAGCTCAACTTAGTTTGTGGTGTTCTATCAGTCACAGTCATATTACTTCTGGGAGAACACTGGTGTTTGAAAGATATGGCTTTGAGTTAAGGAGTAGTTTGGGATCACTGAAAGGTTAATGTAATTTTCCAAATGTGATCCAGTATGAGCCCTACCTTCTATTCAATTCTGATGGAGTCCACCACTGACCCCCTTAGCTCCTTCTCAAGATACTTTTGATGGATTTTGATGGATTAACTTGATGAGCTCTAGTTTTGTTTTGTTTTGTTTTAATTAGCATAAATTAAAGAAGCTCTAGTTTAGGCAGTACCGGTGTATATTGACACTTTAAACAAAACTTAAATTCTCAAGAAAGTTGCCTGGGGCACTGAAGGGTTAAGTGACTTTCCCAGAATCCCAGCCCAGGACTTCTTTTCCTTTGAGCTCATTGAGGAAGAAGCAACAATGTCATGTACTGTGCTAAGCACTGGGGATACAAAACCCAAAAACATTGTCCTGCCCTCTAAAAGCTCACAGTCTAATGAAGAAGACAACATGCAGACAACTACACTCAAACGAAATATATAAAGAATATAAATACATATAAAGAATAAATTAGAAGTGATCTTGGAAGGAAGGTGCTAGTATTAAAGGGGAACTAGGAAAAATTTCTTGCAGAAGATTTAATTTTATCTGTTTTGATTTTGTTTTTTGGAGGGGGAAAGATGGGGCAATTGGGGTTAAGTAACTTGTCTAAGGTCACACAGCTAGGTTTTTTTTGTGTGTGTTAAGTGTCTGAGGCCAGATTTGAACTCAGGTCCTCTTGACTCCAGGGCCGGTGCTCAATTCATTGTGCCACCTAGCAGCCCTAGAAGATGTGATTTTAGGCAAGACTTGAAATAGAGAGACCAATTCACAACTCCATTTCAAACCACTGTCATTTTCCTTTTTTTGTTATCTTTGCCAATTACGTGGGTACAAGGTAGAACCTTCAGAGTTGCTTAAAACTGAATTTTCTATTTGTGATTTGGAGTATTTTTTTCCTATTTCTGTTTATGCTTAAATTTCTTCCTTTGTGAACTACTTGTTTATGTGCTTTGATCATGTTACTCACTGAAGAATTTTATTCTAATTTATTCTAATATAGCTGAATCAATTCCTTATATCCTAGATAGCAGATCTTTAGCAGAAAAAGATTTTTCCCTCAGCAAACTGTTTTCCCTTTTAATATCAAAGTACTACATTTGTGCAAAAGTTTGTTATTTTATGTAATCAAAATTTGTTACTCCTTCAATCTCTTATTTGGTCATGAGTATTTCCTCATAGTTAGGTATAGAGGATATGGTGGAATAGGAATAGTGGAAAAAGAATGTACATTTATGAAGCACCTACCACATGCCAGGAACTGTGCTAAGCTGGGAAGGAAGGGAGGGAAAGAATAGAGAACCCACTAAGTGCTTCTCCCCCCACTTTTTTGGAAGGGGGAGGGCAGGCAGTTGGGGTTAAGTGACTTGCCCAAGATCACATGGCTAGTAAGTTTTATGTGTCTGAGGCCATATTTGAACTCAGGTCGTCCTGACTCCAGGGCTGGGGCTCTATTCACTGCACCACCTAGCCGCCCCGACACTGTGAAGTAGGTGCTCCTATTATCTCCATTTCACAGCTGAAAAAACTGAAGCAAACAGTGAGATGACATGATTTGCCAGGGTCAACACGGTACGTGCATGAAGCTGGATGTCAGGCCTTCCTGACTCCAGGTCCAGACTGTATCCATTGTGCCATCAGCTCTATCTGATCTGAGTAGAAAGACTGCTGTATACAGCTTGTTTTGTCTTTGTTTGCCTGCTGGCTCCTCCATTAGGTTGTAAGCTTGAGGCCAGGGCCTGTCTTTTGCCTTTCTGTGTATTCCTTGTGTTTAGCACAGTGCCTGGCACACAGTAGGCACTTAATATTGATTGCTTGATTGATCCTCTCTCATCTTTAGCCATCTAAAGCTTATCTGCTTCTTGGCTCCCTCTCCTCTGGCTCCTTCTTCTAAAGAGATCTCTATTAAAAAGAAACAGAATCACTCCAGTGTGTTGGGTATGGGTAAGATGTAGGGTTGTTGGAAGGATAAAATTAAATAATATTTGTAAAGAGCTTTGTACCATATAAATTCTAGCTAGTGTTAGTAGTAGTACCGTATGTTGCCTTAGGTTCAAAGAGGTTAAATGACTTATCTACTCTTCCTGATTTCAAGTAAAACAACTTTCCAATATATTGTATTGACTTTTTAGGCTAGGGTGATATAAAAAATTAAAGTTCTTTTTAGATAGAGAATTTGGTGAGAACTGTCAACTTATTAAAAATAAAAACCTTGTAGCAGAGAAATGTTCAAAATCCTGTCTAGTGAAATGCAAAGAAAGACTGTTGGGATATACGTGAAAGCTAATATCCAGTAGCCAGTTAATATTTTAGATTATAACTATTATTCTCTATTTAATGTTTATTTTGACAAATAGTTATTTTTTCCATTTGGAATTAGTTAGTATATCAAAATGTTGATCACCAAGCCTTGCAATGTAATATATTATGTTTGTGCTTATGCCTTAATTCCTAAAGTTACTTTGATACTAACAGAGCTCATAATAAAGACAATTACAAAAATACAAAGCATTATTTAAAAGTGTCATGGCAAGAACAAATTGATAATCTGCAAATTAGTTAATATCTATGTACTTACAACCTAAGTTTCAACTGCTTCAATAATGAACTGAAATCAACTTTTTTTTTTTTGGAGGGGGAAGGGCAGGACAATTGGAGTTAAGTGACTTGCCCTAGGTCACACAGCTAGTAAGTGTGTCAAGTGTCACATCTGAACTCAGGTCCTCCTAACTCCAGGGCCGGTGCTTTGTTCACTGCACCACCTAGCTGCTCCCTGAAATCAAATCCTTAGAAGTTCAGGAGCTATGAAAATATACTTTTCCTCCCCATGCACCTATATAACCATATTCCTATGGGAATTCCACTACTGATAAAGACTTCTGAAACCTTCTTCAAGAATCAGTGTTAAACTCAGCATTTAGGATCACGTTTGAAGGATTGCAGAGAAATGAAGAAGACAGGAGGGAAGCCAGAGCTAGGCTGAAAATCGCAGAAAGAATTTGAACAAGGACCAGAACCAAGACCTCTTCTATTCTGCTGACGTTACCATCCCATTTTACCTAATTCTCTTCATAAGAAAAAAAAAATTAAAAGAGCAAACGCAAAACATTAGCACGTTGGTGAACATAACGGGACACAATCTACCACTTGTTCTGCTTTGAATTCAGACTCCTAATATTCCTACAGTCTCTCAATCTCTCTTTCATTACAGTTCATTCTCAAAGATCCAGATTCTTGTTTCTTCTAGTCACTATCATCACTCAGGAACTGTGGGCCTGAATAGCCCATCAGAACCTGGTTCCGTAGTGGTCTTGGATTTTACATCACCTGGTGTGAAGTACAAAAAAACTACACAAGCTTCCTACATTTTGGACTTGCTCCAGTTCTGCAGCCTTCTTGTTCCGTTTTGAATCTCTACTATAACCAGGAGTAGCCAAGACTTCTCTGTGGACCTATCAAACTGTATTGAGCATCACCTGTAGCCAAGCACATGCTTTTATTTCATTTTGGAAGTTTCTGTTCTACATCCTCATGATGAGGGACTCTCTGCTGTATAACACGATGTAAGGACCAACCCACTGTCATTTCTTGATCAGTGTTCTAAGCCCATGACTCCTAAGCCCATCTTTTTAGAATTCTCTCACCTCTGTGTACTCTCCTGCTGCTCCTATACTCCAGAACATGGGTTAATAACACGGGAAGAGTAGCTAAGATTTGTAAAGTACAAGCCCAAATAAGAGGGAAGGAACCATGGTCACCAGCTTTGCCAAAAGAGGGCGCTCCATCTCTCTTTTGTGTGAAGCTGCCAACTGACAGGTTTACTTTTCATTGACAAGCAAATGAAAAAAGAAACCACAGCAAGCTACCATTTGGCTACCTTTTCTCCACAAACTTATAGCAAAGTACTTCCAATCAGTCCAATTAATAGCAGAAAAATAAATAAATAAACTACTACTTCTCCCACCTGTTATACCTGCTTATATATGCATTTTATCTACCCTCCTGTGTAAATAACTTTCTTGAGGGTGGGGGCTGCATTTCATCTTTCTATTTACCTCTCTCCCACAGTAGCTAGCAAAATGCCTTACAAAATAATTTGCTGAATATAAGAATGATGGCCCCAGTTACCTAACTCAGACTACTGGAACAAAGAACAAGGAGGCAGTCAGTCTTCTGGTTAGTGTCCCTCTTTAACAAAGAAATCACCTTTTAAAATACTTGTTGATTGATTGAAAGTTAAATGGATGGCCTCACATAATGGATCCCCTAAAGTCACCCAGGAACCTCAGGCTGAGTGACCAGGCCTAATCCCTTTGGGCTCATCATCTGGGAAGGGTTTGGTTTCTCAAACTGCTCCTTCCTCAGGTCAGCAGTCCTCTTAAACACCATATCAAATTCAGATGAGGCACAAACCTACTCAGGGCCCAAATTACAGGCAAGAACAGACTGGGCCTCAAATAAGACCTAGAGATCATTAAGGAGATACAAAATAAAAGTTCCCCTTAGAGTCTAGGAGATAGATGCTTTCAATTCCCCTTTCCCTAATTTATGTTCTTTGTTCCCTTCCCTGTCTACACTCCAAACAAGCACACCACAAAAGTTCATGTAGAAAGCCTTGTGTATCATTTTGGTGTGTCTTTAGTGTGTTAGGAATAAAGGTGATAATCAAAAAGTCTACACAATTCACAAGAGAAAACAAAAACCACCTTCCATATCCCACTGGGAATGGCTTCATCTTTTTTTTTTCCGGCTCTCAAATGCCCCCAAAAGACAAGTCATAATTTTTGTTTTCTTTCAAAAGTCCTAAGAGACATCCTTGTTAACAATACTGGTCTATGAAGTCAAGAGATCCGTATCTTACCCATGCCCAACATGCCCTCAGAGCTGCTACCCTTGGAGGTGAAAGATGATGCATGGCCATGAACTAAGATACAACACATTTAGGTGATAAAGACTGAATACTCTCAAATCTGACTGAAGTAGCAATAGTGCTGGAGGGCCTCTAGGGGAAAAAAAATTTCTTTAAAAGGGGGAGCAGAGGAGAGGGAACCAAGAAGCAGATAAGCATAAGATGACTAAAGATGGGAGAGGACCAATCAAACAATCAATATCTATTAAGAGCCTACTATGTGCCAGGCACTGTGCTAAGCATAAGGGATACACAGAAAGACAAAAGACAGGCCCTGTCCTCAACAAGCTTACAATCTAATGGAGGAGACAACCTGCAAACAAGTATAGACAAAGCATGCTATATAAAGGATAAACAGAAAATAAATAACAGAGAGAAGGCACTAGAATTAGGAGGGTTTGGGAAAAGTTTTCTTTAGAAAGTGTCCATTTGTTGATATCTGTATCAAGTTCATAACAATAAAAAGAAAAACACTTTAAAGAAAGAAATTAAATGGTCTGATACAACTATGCAGTGAACTCTGAAAGAAAAAGCAGCATAAACATCCTACATGATCACACTTTTGAACTGCTACAATCAGAATACAGAAGTTTAATTTCATATACCTCGGGAAGCAGTAAGCAGCTCATAGACTTCATTGGGTTCCTTATATTGCACCTAGAAAACCTAGCAGAATCTTATAAAAGTCCCCTAATCCCCACCTTCCCTAAGAAGTAGTCAAAAAATTCTAGTCTCCTAACAATGTATTTTCTCTTTTACTCCAAACAAAGTTCAAATGTTCCATTAAACTTTTAAAATAAATTATGAGTCTTCTCTATGGACCTACATAGTGGATTACCAAAGACTACAAGCAATATGCAAGTGAGGAACTAGCAAAAGGAAGCGAGAGTCAAAACATAATAAACTATGAGAAACCAACTGAGAAGGATGAAAGAACCACTATTTTCTCTTCTCTTAGTGCTGGTGATAAACTACTCAAGCTGTGATTTAATAGTTTATTACAGCTGCCAATTAATCATTTCATCCTTCTGATGCCAAGAGCTATGTATATATTTACAGGAGTTGGGAGGGATTGGGGCAAGACAAAGTAATAGGAGGGAGAACACATAGCAAATACAAGTCTAACTTTTAACATACTTTCTCGTAAAAGTAATGACTGCAAGACAAAGAAGACTACTATCATGTGAGGGGTCTCATTTTGACGAAATACAAAAAAATATACTGAGAAGGGAAGAAGGGGTCTTCCTGGTAAAAACCATATAGCCTTGTCTCAAGGATAAAATGAGGTAACATTTGTAAACTTTGCACAGTGCCTGGCATGTGGCAAGAGCCATATAAATGGTTACTGCCTTTCCCTTTCACCTTCATGACACATCCAAGAGATAAAAATAAGAATTCTTTCATACGATCCAAGATTTAAAACTGGAAAGGACATTAGAGATCATCTCATCCAATCCCCTTAGATATAGAAAGTCAAGGGCAGAAAAGCTAAGGGGACCTGCCTAAGAACACTAGCCCCATCCACAGAGAGGACAAGAATCCAGCTCCAGCTCCAAATCTATTGCTTTTTTTTTCACCATACATGTTAATTCCCACAAAAGAGTAATCAATTTTTTAGGCCTGTCATTTTCATTTTAGACTCACAGAACTCAAACTAATCAGATTAATTTTTACCATGCCAATCAAATTTCCTTAGACACTAGCTAACTTACTAGATGACAAAAGGTATGGATGAATGTTAAGCTACCAGTGAAATCATGTTTTCCAGAACTGAATTATTAAAGTTTCATCATTTAATCAAAGAAATTATTTTATTTATTTATCCCTTGATAAAAAGCTGGTATATCAATGGGAAATATCCCCAACAACCTCACAAGTTCAGGACAAGCATTCTCTACATGGTAGGAAAGGCTACAATAGGTCCTCAAGGGGTCCTAACTAACACTATGGAGCAGTGCATTAGAATGCATGTGCTTATTTTAATAGTCCTATAATTTCCATGATAGTGAAAATTGGTATATCTTAAGAAATCATCAAGGAAAATAGTGCCTCATACTCTAAAGCCCCTTTCGTCCAAAACCAGCCAATTCGTAGTTAATTCTTTTTTGTTATTGTAATCTTCTCTGAAAAGCAAGGCAGAAAACCCTTAAAAAGAGAAGCTAAAGGAAATAGAGGCCACAATTTTTTAATAAGACACAGGTGAAGATGAGATGAATAGCAGTCTGACTTTAAAATAATGTGAAGTAACAGATCATTGACAAAACAGAGTTTAGGACACCAAAAAAGCACCCAGACAAAAATATCTCCTCCAATATGGCCTTAAGTCCCACTGTAAGTATTTTATTCTATTGGGTAATTATTAAGTATCACTTTTAAAACACAAATACTCTTGGAAAACTAAGTTTCCTCCTTCACAAGTAGGGACTTAAATTTTTCTGTTTTCTATCTCTTCCTAAAACACTGAACTCCACAGGTTTTAATGACAAAGGTTTTGCTTTTGGATGCAGAGATCTTGACTGGTGAGATTTTCACAAAAATGTTTTCTGGTTGAAGCTGGTCATTTCATCCAAGAAAGTAGGCAGTCTGATAGTTCTCATGCCTGGTAAAGGAAGACAGCTTACCTCTGAGGTTTCCGAATATCCCAGAGTCCTACTCCTTCCTTTGAGTTGGCTGTGGCTAATAACCTGGGTTCCACAGGGTTAAACATAACACTATGAAAGGCTGATGGATAGTTTGCCAGGCAGAAGGGCTCTGTAGAAGAAAAAGAATTCTTTTCAACTGGTTTATGTACACCTTTGGGCTATACATGGGGAAATAAGAGAGGGTAAGTGGAGCAATGTATTGGAAAAGCAAATGTCCCACTGAGTGAAAATTCCAACATGGCAAATAATCTCTCAAGAGGGGCACTTTGGGTTTTTTTTTTTAACATTTTAAAAGTGTACACAGGTGATGTAATTTAAATTATTAAATCTTGTTTCAGCAATATGTATAATTTAAAAATATTTTTAAAATATTTAAAATATTTTTTAAAATATTTAAAATATTTTTAAAAATACTTAAAATTTGGAACAATTATACAGTTGCATGTAGTGGATCCTCACCTTCAGATACTGGGGAAAAACAAAAATCACTGCTAAAGGCAATGAAAACTTGGCAATGTGATTAGCAGCTGAAGTCCTATATCAGCTGGGGAGGGCAGAGGTTAGGTTTTGAAGTAAAAAACCCAGGTCTAGAATCCTGAAAGCATTGCTATTTACTACTCATGTGACCTTAAGTTAAATCACTTAGCTTTGTTGGTCTGTTTTCTCATCTGTACAAAAAGGAATTGAACTTGGTACCTTCCAGCTCTAAATCCTTTGATCCCATGACCAAGTTATTAAATTTTTAAAACAAAAAATTTCCAACTGACTATTTTAATAATTTGGAAAAGACCTCATAAATTTCCCTTTTGTCTAGATTTTTTTTTCTTTTTGGAGGGCAATTGGGGTTAAGTAACTTGCCCAAGGTCACACGGCTAGGTTTTTGTTTGTGTGTGCGTTAAGTGTCTGAGGCCGGATCCGAACTCAGGTCCTTCTGACTCCAGGGCCAACGCTCTACTCACTGCGCCACCTAGCCGCCCCTTTGTCTAGATTATTTTGCCCATACAAGAAGGGACTCTAGTAAGAAAAAAAGCTCACACAGAAACACTAGAATTTAGTTCCTAGGTAGGAGAAGACAAAGGGAAAAAATGCATTTGACATAATCTTATACTCAACCAATTCTAAATAGGCATTATCTAAATAAAATCTGTCACCCTGTAGCTCTTAAAGTAGGAAAGAAACAATTTTTTATCTCAGACAACACAGTCTTTATGCAACCCCATTAGACTCCTGTTGTTTAGTTGCTTAAGTCGAGTCCAACTCTTCAAGACCCCATTTGGGTTTTCTTGGCAAAGATACTGGAGTGGCTTGCCATTTCCTTCTCCAGCTTATTTTACAAATGAGGAAACTGAGGCAAACAGGGTTAAGTGACTTAGTATCTTAGGCTACATTTGAACTCAGGGAGACAAGACTCCAGGCTCCACTATTCACTGTGCTACATAGATGGAATAAAAACTATTTCACAGGCCACGGCTCCGGGCAGGTATAGAAAAGGCAATTCCAGAAGTGAAATTCACCCTCCATGCCACAGTGCTTTGTCTGCCCATCTCCGAAAATGTCTCAGGTTGTGTATCAGTCAGACAATAAACACTTTTAGAGTCTATAGAGAATAATAGGTGTTTGGAATGCAGATCAATACACAGTCTTAGAGTCACACTATTTAAAGTAGCAAGGAACCTTAGAGTTCAACCCCTTCAGTTATGAGAGGAGAAAATAAAGCCCTCCATTAGCAACAAGCTTATAATAGGGAGATTAAAACATTAGGATATTTCATTTGACAAGCACAAAATTGCAAAACAGGAGTAAGGAAGAGAAAACGGTTCATCAGAGATCATAGAGAAATCTTGAAAAATAGGGAGAGTTAATAAAACAAGTTAATATGGACTAAGTTTCAGTTAAAAAAGCAAGAAAGGATGCAGTATCAAAAGAAGAATGAACTTGCTAAAGAACTTCAGGAGAAAGATGCAGACTTTGTATCCCCCCAGCATTTAAAGGTCTACACTAATATATTTTTTGCCTCAAATTCTAGATAAAAATTATTAATCAGTGAGCAAAGATTTATGTGGCAACACTTAATGGAAAGAATGGTGATTTAGGGGCCAGTTCCAGTCTTGGTTATTCCATTACTCTCTATGTGATCCTGGGGAGTTTTCTGGGCCTCAGTTTCCTCATATGTAAAAACGAAGCAGTTGAACTAAATGACCTCTGAGGTCCCTTTCAACTCTAAGTCTATGACCTTACCATGTGCCAGGAACTGGGCTAGGTTCTAGGAGTACATACGTATGTAATGTACCACAACAAAAGAAAGAATTCTCTTTAAATTTTAAGTCTCATACAGAGTAGCCTCAGGTCTTATAGGTCTGTGTACAAAGTCGAAAGGATTGGGAATTTGGGCCTATGGTAATGCACTGTGCCCCTGCATTCTTTACAAATAATTTAGGTTGTAGACAACTTAGAAACCACAGTACTTGTAGGTACTATGGGCCTATATCAGCTGGGCTAGTAGGAAGCTAACGATTTTCTCCACTGGTATCACTAGTGTCTGTGGTAGAATTATTATCATTTCAGTGATGGGATGTTTTGTAACATGTATCATCTCTGTGCTGATAACAGGGCCTGGAGACAGAAAGACTTCAGACACCTCCTAGCTGGGCAATGCTGAGCAAGTCACTTTCTGTTAGCTTCAGTTTCCTCACCTGTGAAATGGGCATAAGAACAGTATTTACCTCCCAGGGTGGTTGTGAGGATAAATAATATCATAAAGTGCTTTGCAAGCCCTTAGCATCCTATATAAATGCTATGTAAATATATAATTTATGCTATATAAATGCTAGCTGCTATTTTCCTTACTTTATGCAACACTAACATCCCTCCTAACTTCAGTCTCATACCTCCATCTACCCACTGAACTCGATGTCCAGAAGACATCTCAAAATCAACATAACCAAACCAGAGCTCATTATCTTTTCTCTCTTCCAGGTTTCCCTATGACTGTTGAGGATACCGTCATCCTCCCAGTCACCCAGCCTCACAATTTAAGTGACAGCCTACGGGGGCGGCTAGGTGGCGCAGTGACTAGAGCGTCGGCCCTGGAGTCAGGACCAGAGTTTGGATCTGGCCTCAGACACTTAACACACACAAACAAAAACCTAGCCGTGTGACCTTGGGCAAGTTACTTAATCCCAATTGCCCTCCAAAAAAAAAATTCTCTTACCCCTCATATCCAATCTGCTGTCAAGTCCTACTGATTTTTACCTTTATAATACACTCACTCCCTTTTCCCTTCTCTCCCAGAGGAATGTCAGAACATTACCATCATTCTGGTATACACCCTTAGCACTGAATAACTGCCACATTCTTTTATTTGGCTCCTTGTCTCAAGTTTCTCCTTACTCAGGTGTCAAAGTGAACTTCCTGAAGCACGGTCTGACCATGTCTTCCTACTTCCATCCCCCATTCAATAAATTCCAGTGACTCCAAGATCAAATAGAAACAGAATAACAGAATATTATATAGAATATTAATAATAGAAAAAAATATGGGGTGGCTAGGTGGTACAGTGAATAGAGTACCAGCCCTGAAGTCAGGAGGACCTGAGTTCAAATCTGGCCCCAGACACTTAACACTGTGTGACCTTGGGCAAGTCACTTAACTCCAATTACCCTGCCCTCCTCCCTCTAAAAGCACCCCCTCCGAGAAAAGAAAGAAAGGAAATTCTCAAAGCCCTTCATAACCTGGCCTCTCCTACCTTTTTAGTCTTTCTTTCACTCTACTTCACCCCACCCCTATATACTCTATGATCCAGTGACACAGGCCTCCTTGCTATTCCTAATTCATCTCTTGACTATGTGCTTTTTCACTGGCTGACCCTAAGCCTGGAACTCTCCCTCCTCATTGTCCTGGCATCCCTGAGGGCCTAGCTGAAATCTCACCCTGTACAAGAAACCTTTCCTGATACCACTTAATGCTAATAACCTTCCCCTACTCATTATCTCCAGTTTATCCTATGTATATATCTTGTTTGTACTAGAGTTATTTGCATGTTGTCTCCCCCATCAGATTGTGAATTCCTTAACGGCAAGGATTATATGCTGCCTTTCTTTGTATCCCCCCAGCATTTAGCATAGTACCTAGCAAAAATAGTAGGTATTTAATAATGTTTTTTGACTTACTGACATGCTAGGTTATATGAGGAATGCATGTGGATATTTAAGAGGATGAGCAAAAGAGGGTTGGAGATGTCATTCCAGCTGACTGCTTTTCAATGTATATCCTAAGGAGATAACATGTGTGTGTGTGTGTATATGCTTTTATCTATCTGTCTATCTAAAGCTCATGCAAGCTACTCTACCTAGTTGGCACTAGAACACTAACACCAAACTCCTAGTCATCTTCTTGCCCAAACTGCTGCCATATGCACATCCACCCCTGCCCCCCCCCACTCTGGGAAATGTAATCAAATCAGTACCACTATTGTTTCTGGAACCTCAAGTCCCCAGACTCCCCATGGCTTCACTCACCAATCCTGTGAATTCTCAGATCAAATACTCCCTTATATGTGTTTTCTTTCCCATTAGAATATAAGCTCCTTTTAGCTCTATCACTTAACTCAAAAACATACTAGTTATCTGTTTGTTTCCTCTCCATGGGGAAATCCTTTGTCTTTCTGCCCTTGACATTACTCTCCTCTCTGAGGTCTACCAACTGACAAATTAGAGCATTTAAAGAACTAAAGAGTATTCACCCAGGGGTACTGACCTCCATGGGGAGACTCCCGTATGTCCCAGATGAGAACCCGTCCATCATCTGAAGAACTGGCAAAAACATTATCATTCACAGGACTCACAGAAAGGCCATAGACTGCATCTTCATGGGCAAACACATCCAAGGTCTCGCTGCTGAGAGACAGAGAAGAAGAAAGAGAGAGACACACACATACGCAGACTTCTACCCTTCCGGCAGACATGTTTTGTTTGGGGGGGGGGGTTACCAAAATCTAGCAATTATATGACAACTGTTGTGGCTATTTTCCTTTGGAAGGGAACTATTACTTTATTAGTGAATGAATTCTACAAAAGGGAATTCCCTCTATCAATTCAGATCTGAAACAACTTATGGCCTCAAAGGGCTATCTAAGGTACTGAAAGATGAAGATTTGCCCACATAGACAGTATTTGTCTCCTTTTTTTCTAAGAGGCGTGTTCTTATGACATGAGAAATGACAAACAGTCACTTGGGAAGAACTGAATGAACTGATGAAAAGCAAAGTAAGCTGAACTGGGAGAACAGTTTGCACAACCACCACAAGAATGCCAAGACCACCACTAAAGGGCTCTAGAATGCTAATCAAACGACTGATGAATATGCCTGGTCCCTCAAAGGCAGTGGACCAAAGGTGCAAAATGAGGCATACATTTTCAGCCCTAGACAATGTATTGATTTGTTTTATTTGACTGATACTTATTTGTTCAACAGGAAGAAAGTATAGAATCATTGGGAAGTGATAGTGATATTCCTCCAAAAAAAAAAATTCTCCCCAATTTTCTAAAAATTCTTAAAAATAAAGAATATGTTACAGTATTTTAAAACTTTTAAAATATGAAATAATATTATTGGTTTGCACTTCCTATTAATTGAGCAAAGTCATTCAATAGACCAAACTGATTTTTACTTTTCTGAAGTCCTATAAAACAACAGTGTTTAAATTATTCAATTTTATATCATGTTCTTTTCTTGGATTTGTTCAGTTTATAAGCTACAACAAATAAAGGAAAGCAAAGACTTAAAAAAAAGTGTTTTAGTTTCTAACAAGGAAAGGAGGGAAGGTTTTGAAATTGTCGAATCTGATTGTGATTGAAGCTTTAAAAAAAAATGAATATGCTAGAAACTGATTTTTATTTAAGCTTCCTCCTTCACCCTTTTAAGTTTTTCCTAAAAATAATTTTATGGTGACTCTCAAAAGAATATAAAGCACAAAACCATACCAAGTTCCTTCTTCAGAAGAGGAATTTTGGAGTTTTAATTTTTTTTAGAGAGTAATATTTTGACTGAGAAGAAACCTGCCTCAGAAGCATTGCCTACAGAAGCAATCAATCACCTTCACACACAAACAACCTATTTACCTTTCAACATCATGGAGGATAACTTGTTCATCATTTCCTATAAGGAAGAAAAACAAATGGCTAGTAACAAAAGTTTTCTCCATGCACATTTTAAGTTAGCACTTAATAAAACTTCTTGTATAAATCATCTACTTTGATCTTAAATAGAAGACTCAGCAGGAAAAGTTTTAAAAATAAATTTGGAGGAGGGATAGGAATGCTATTGTATGTAAAAAAGGTCAACGCAAATAAGGATGACAAAATGTTCTCAAAATACATAATCTAGTGAGTTAATTTAAAAAATAAAAATAAAGTTTCACCAAAATGAATTGGTCGGATTATATGACTTAATTAGGGTACCTTACATTTTCATATCTTATGGTTCTAAATATGTGGGAACATTAGATCCAAGTTTTTTCCATTTGAAAAACCCATTTCTTTCTTCTATCAAAAGATAAGTGAGAGCATTTTACTAAAATAAAAATATTTAGTAAATCTTTTCTCATTATAGTCCTACTTTTGCAGAGTTAATTTGGATGTAAAAAGACACACAATAACTTCCCACTTTACAATGAATATGTGAGCAACAGTTGCCCAAAAGAGGCAGAAGTCATAGCCAATATATGACTCAAAAGTCATCCTAGTGTCATCTCTAGTCATGGCCTCTAGCACCGGTAACAAATAGGGAGCAAGGATGAATCTGCTACTCTAATTCGCAGAAGAATGAGAAAGTCAGGTCAGGTTGAAGTGGTTTCTACTTGCCTCTTCTGGTAAACACAAATTCACAGCATAAGAGTATAACCTTTACCCAGGAGAAATACTTTAAGCAGCCAGTAAATCCCTAATGTGGTTAACAGGTCGTTAAAACACTCTTCACTGAGCTGTGCCCCCTGCTTCAGGACCCGGGTTACAATGGCTTTCACTTCTTACCTCCAGAAAACACTTTGGTGTTCCCACTGTTGAAAGCCAGGCAGAAGATGTTAGAATGATGCTCTCCTTTCAACTGGACAGGTTTAACTCTGGAGTGGATGGCTTGTTCCATATGCCAGAGCAGAACCCTTCGGTCATCGCCTCCTTGGGGAAGAAGGCAGGGCTAGGGTTATGGCAAGAACATACATTTTGCAAGATGAATAGGACAAACAAACCTACACTAAATGAGTTCACTTGGAGATTCCTAGAGAGTATATATTTGTATACCTAGTGCCTCTTGGTGAAATACAGGGAAAGCAGAGGTAGGAAGTTGGAGCAGCTTCCATACATCTACTTTCTCTAACCTTCTCAATTCAACATGTAACTGCAAAAGACCCTCACCACTGTCAAATTCTACTTATTTGTTCAGAAGAATAACCTTGATCTTTCCCTTAAAGTGTTTCTTTTCCTTCTTTATTTGCATTTTGGCCTGTTTCAATCTTGAGGAGGTTTAAGAAAGACTTAGTTTTTATTCTCCTTATATCCAACAAAAAATTATATATTTAAAGTGAATGGGGCAAACATGATTGAAAGCCTAAACAAGATTCCCTACCCTGCCAAATTCTAAACCACACAGAACACAAATCTAGCATGAAGGGGGATGATTTAACAACAAAAATAATTCACATTTACCTAGCACTTTCCTCACAACAACCCTGCAGGGAAGGTATTCTAAATATTAGCCTTATTTTATAGGTAAGGATTGAAGCTGAAAGGGGTTTAAGTGACTTGCCCAGTCCTACAACTATTAAGTGTGACCCCTGGGTATCTCCTCTAAGTCTACAGGCATTTGCTCTTCCCACTGAACCCTCTGTCTACAAGACAACAAAGTTAAGATTTCCATAAAAGAGCCTGGTCCTTGGACTCAGGTCAGCCTGGTTCCAGGCATTTACCAGATGAGGTACCTTAGCAATCACTTAGCCTCTCTCAGTCTCCATTTCCTCAGCTATAAAATGGGGATAATAACAACTTCTCCTATATGGGTGTTGTAGAGACCAAATGTGCACACATACATAGGAAGGTACTTCAATGTTAGCTATCATTATGTTTTGCCAAAAAACTTTATCATTCTAAAACACCGAGTTGAAAATAAAAGCAAAAAAAGTGGAGGAGGAAGAGGTATTAAGATTTTGTAGAAGAGGCCACACTCAACAGCCATAACTGAAAGCATCACTCAATCAAATGCAACCACTCTTGATTCAGGGAAGCTTTGCAAAAACCTAATTTAGCACAAAGGAAAATAACTCCCAACCCAAATTCCACTGCACTGGCCTTGCCTAGTCCCACATCACATCATCCTTTATGTTTAGTACCAGACATTCACAAGGTAATTTAATCTTTCAAAGTGAGGTTCTCACAAAGTGTTCTAGGATCATATGAAATCAACTATCGAAAATACCAAGTATGCTGAAGACAACGTGGGTTGAGACTGAAACACCTAAGGCAAAAGGAATTCTTCTGGCAGGACGTCTTTAAATGCTTAATAAATGTCTGTTAACTTGAGTGACTGACTTTACACCCAGCAATCCTACTGCTAGACCTTCACTCCAATGATATCAACAAGACAGGGAAAGGGCTCAATATACAACAACATTTATAGCAGCAATTTTTTGAGTGGCAAATAACTGGAATGTAGTATAGGAAACGATGAAAGGGATAGTTTTAGTGAAACCTGGGAAGAGCTGACTGAACTAAAGTAGAGTGAAATGAATAGATCCAGGAGAACAATTCCTTCTTCACATTACCTTAGAGAAGGAAGCCCTATTCAATATGAACAGTTTTGTGTAGGACACAATGAATATAATAGACGCTCTGAAAGACAGTATCACCATCTGAAACTTGCTTACAAAGTTTTTCTGTCAGACCCTTTAAAGCCCTATCACTCTCCCAAGGAAGTGAAAAGCTATTCTCCATGCTTTATTGCTTCAAATCCAATACAAGGGACAGAACGATTCTGCCCAAAAATATGAACAAAATTTAAAAAGGTCAAATGTAAAACAGGAAGAAGGTCAGGTTTTTAAAAGTTCTATCGTCTCCTGCAATTCACCTAGCAAATTCATAAATGTTTCATATTATTGTTTAATGGGGCAGCTAGTTAGACAACGGGATAGAACACTGGGCCTGGAGTCAGGAAGACCTGAGTTCAAATTTGGCCTCAGACACTTATTACTTTGTATGAGCTTAGGCAAGTCACTTAACCCTTTTGGCCTCAGTTCCTCATCTGTAAAATGAGCTGGAGAAGGAAATGGAAAACCACACTAGTATCTCTGCAAAAAAAAAAAAAAAACCAAACATATGTGGCCATGAAAAGTTGGACATGTGAAGCAGAAATCTGGAAAACAATTTTTACAGCCAATGTCTCTGATAAAGGCCTCATCTCTAAACTATATGGAGAACTGAGTTGAATTTATAAGAATTTAAGTCATTCCCCAACTGACAAGTAGTCAAAGGATAGGCGGTTTTCTGAGGAAGAAATTAAAACCATCTACAGTCATATGAAAAAATGCTCTAAATCACAACTGATTAGAAAAATGAAAATCAAAACAACTCTGAGGTCCATCACACCTATCTGATTAGCTAGCAAGACAAAACAGGAAAATGATGTTAGAGAGGATGTGGGAAAATTGGAACACTAATTCACTGTTGGTGGGGTTGTGAACTGATCCAACCATTCTGGAGAGCATTTTCCTATGACTATAAAACTGTGCATACCCTTTGCACAGCTATACTACTTCTACATCTGTATCCCAAAGAGACCATAAAAACAGGAAAAGGACCCACATATACAAAAATATTCATAGCAGTTCTTTTTGTCATGGTCAAGAATAGAAAATTGGGGGGAGTGTGTATCAATTGGGGAATGGCTGAACAAGTCGTGGTACATGAATGTAATGGAGTATTATTATTCCATAAGAAATGATGAGCAGGGGCGGCTAGGTGGCGCAGTGAGTAGAGTGTCGGCCCTGGAGTCAGAAGGACCTGAGTTCGGATCCGACCTCAGAAACTTAACACACATACAAATAAAAAACCTAGCCGTGTGACCTTGGGCAAGTTACTTAACCCCAATTGCCCTCCAAAAAGTAAAAAAAAAGAAAGAAATGATGAGCAGGTGGACTTCAGAAAAACCTGGAAAGACTTGTATAACTGATGCTGAGTGAAGTAGCAGAACCAGGAGTAAAATGGACAGTGACAACAACGCTGTGTGATGACCAGCTACTCTCAGCAATGCAAGGACCTAAGATAACTCCAAAAGACTCACGATGGAAAGTGCTATCCTCATCCAGAGTCTGAATGCACATTCAAGAATACTATTTCCTCCCTCTCTTTTTGGTTTGTTTTCATGTTTTCTTTCTCTTGCTTTTCCCCTTTGGTTCTAATTCTTCTTTACAACATGCCTAAGCAAAAATACGTTTAACTTTAAATGTATATGTATAGCCGATATCAGATTGCATTCCATCTTGGGGAAGGGGAGGAGGAGAAAATTTAGAACACAAAATCTTATAGAAATGAATGTTGAAAACTAAAAATAAATTAATTTTAAAAAGAATTGCAAATTAATACTATTGTGCAATAATAAATAATGAAAAGGCTGATTACATAAAAACCTGGGAAGAATTGCATGAACTGATGCAAAGTGAAATAGGCAGAACAAGGAAAACACTGTTCTTTGTATTAGCAACATTGTGTTGATCAATTATGAATGACTCAGCTCTTTTCAGCAACACAAGGATCCAAGACAGCACTCATGCTTTATACAAATAAAGAACTGATGGACTATGTATGTAGATCAAAGCATATTTTTTCACTTGATATTTTCTCTTTTTTCTTTTGGTCTGTTCCTTCTTTCATAACTGTGACTAATCATGGAAATATTTTTACATGATAGCATATTTAAACTACATCAAATTGCCTACCATTTTCAGAAGAGGAGAGGAAAGGGAGGGAAGGAGACAGACAAAACTGGAATTCAAAAATCTTGTAAAAAAATGAATGCTAAAATTTTTCTTGACATGTAAATGGGAAAAAAATAAAAGACTATTAAAAGAGTAGGACACAACGGAAATGAATGAACAACAACAAAAAAAGGTTCAAGTTTCTAGTTGTATAAGGATAAATAATTTTTCTTATAGAATTCAACTTAAGTGAAGACTACAGGCAAACAGACAGCCTAACTGGAAACCTCTAAAGTCTGTGCTGGAATATATAGCATATTTCCAAACAGCCAGAGATTAAGACATGACTCCATCAAGGCAGCCTCCTAGGGTGTGTACTAGGACCCAAGATCTCTGGGTCACCTTTATAAAGTAAGCCAAAGGGAGCAGTTAGTTATTCTGGGAGCAGTATTTTTTTTAATTAAATTTATGTTTATTTTTAGTTTACATCATTAGTTTACATTACATTTAGTTTACATACATTTCATTTCCACAAAATTTTGAGTTACAAATTTTCGCCCCATTTTTCCCCTACCCACCATGCCAAAACAGCAATCCCACTGAATATTCCCCCTCCCCCAATCTGCTCTCTCCTATATCTTAAACATTTGATTTTAAAATTTTGAATTCTAGATACTTTCCCTTCCTCCTCATCACCCCTGCTTGCTGGGAAGATAAGCAATTCAATATAGGTTGTACATGTGAAGCTATGCAAAACACTTCCATAGTGGATAGATTATGGAAGACTGACTATATTTCCCTCCCTCTTATCCCACCTCCCACTTATTCTATTCTCTACTTTGATCTTGTCCCTTTTCAAAAGTGGGTGCTTCCTACTTCCCTCCCCCCTCAGCCTATCCTCCTTTCCATTATCACCCTTCTGATCCCCTTCTCCCCTACTCTCCTGTAGGGTGAGATATCCTATTTACTGTGTATGTCATTCCCTCCCTAAGCCAAATTCAGTGAGGGTAAAGTTGATTCATTCCCTTTTGCCTTCCTGTTCTCCCCCATCCCGCCCATTGTAACAGTTTTCCCTTGCCTCTTCTATTTGAGATAGTTTACCCCATTCTGTCTCTCCCCATCTCCTCTCATTATATTACACTCTCACCTCTTAATTTCACCTATTAAGTATCATTCCTTCCCATTAATTGGTCCTGTACACTCTATGTCCACCTGTACACAAATATACACACACTCACTTATGTATTCACACGCACAAATACCTTCCTATATAGACATATATACCTATATATATATGTGTGTGTGTGTATACACATACACATACACGCACATTTCTATTCTCTTCAATTATTCTCATGCTGAGAAAAGTTGCAGAAGTTACAATTATTGTTTTTTCCATGTAGGAATGTAAATAGTGAACTTTGCTAAGTTCCTTATGATTTCTTTTCCCAATTTGCCTTCTCCAGCTTCTCTTGCTTCTTGTATCTGAATGTCAAATTTTCTGTTCAACTCTGTTTTTATCATCAAGAATGCCAGAAAGGGGCGGAGCCAAGATGGCGGCGTAAAAACAGCTCATCCAAGCCACTCTGCCCCCACCAGATTCCCCCCAAACTATGTAAAAGGGGACTCTGAACAACTTCTGGAGCCCCAGCATCCACAGAACGACACAGAGAAGCTAACCTCCCGCTGAGGACAGCCCAGCAGCCCTACAGGAAGGACCAACGCAGTGGTCTGGGAGCCAGCAGCGCACAGAGCGCGGGGAGCCGAGCCGAGCCGAGCCCAGGTCCCCGTGAGCCGCGGTTTTAGCCCCAGGGCAGCAGGGACAGCAGCCAGCTGGAGGGACCCCAGAACACCAGCAGCTGTGGTGATTCCAGAATTATCAACATAGACATGCCTAGGACAAAGTAAGAGGTTAGCATCCTATGGACTTTGGGACCAGTATTTAGGGAACGCATCGGCTCCCTCCCCTAGGGGCTAGAAGCCACTGAGGAGATGCACCATTCTGTAGTTTTCAGAGGCAGCTCCAGCTCCTGGCCTGCGAATTGTAGGGAGATTCAGGAATCAGTCCTGGGGGGTAATCACTCTTGCTTTAACCTCCCTGGATCTGGACTGTGATCTAGGGCGGAAGTCGTGGGTGGGTTTACAGCTTGCCAGAAATGGAAGTTGCCCCCCACACGTTCGGGATGAAAATTCCTCTATCTGGCCTTAAAGCCATAGTGTGGCAACAAGCCCAAAAGTCAAGTAATTAAGTGGCAACATGCCAAGGCAAAGGAAAAAAATTAAACAGAAAAATTCAACCCTAGACTCCTATTTTGGGGGCATAGAGTGGGAAAAGGACTGTGAGGTCAGAAAGTCCTGCTCCAAAAACCCCAGGGGAAAACATGAGCGGGTTTCAGGCCACAGAGGACCTTAAGAAGGACTTTGAAAATCAAATAAGAGAAGTGGAAGAAAAATTGGGAAGAGAAATGAGAAGGATGCAGGAAAAGTATGAAATGAGGATCAACAGTCTGACTGAGGAAAACAACACCTTAAAAAATAGACTAACTCAAATGGCAAAGGAGGCCCAAAAGGGCAATGAGGAGAAGAATGCCTTAAAAAGTCGAATTTGCCAGATGGAAAAAGAATCTCAAAAGTTCACTGAGGAGATTCACGCCTTCAGAGTTAGACTGGAGCAAATGGAAGCTAATGACTTTATGAGAAATCAAGATGCTGTTAAGCAGATCCAAACAAATGAAAGAATAAAAGGCAATGTGAAATATCTCATGGGAAAAACCACTGACCTGGAAAATAGATCCAGGAGAGACAATTTAAAAATTATTGGACTACCTGAAAGCCATGATCAAAGAAAGAACCTAGAAATCACCCTGCAAGAAATTCTCAAGGAAAAATGCCCTGATGTTTTAGATCCAGAGGGCAAAATAGAGGTTGAAAGAATCCACCGATCACCTCCTGAAAAAGATCCCAAAAAGAAAACTCCCAGGAATATTATAGCCAGGTTCCAGAATCCCCAGATCAAGGAGAAAATACTACAAGCAGCCAGGAAGAAACAATTTCAATATTGTGGAAACACAATCAGAATAGCCCAGGACCTGGCAGCTTCTACACTGAGGGATCGAAGGGCATGGAATATGATATTCCAGAGGGCAAAAGAACTGGGAATGAACCCAAGGGTCACCTACCCAGCAAAACTGAGTATTTTGTTTCAGGGGAAAATATGGTCATTCAGTGGAATAGAGGACTTTCAAGCATTCTTGAGGAAAAAACCAGAATTGAATAGAAAATCTGACATCCAGACACAAGAAGCAAGAGATGCCTGAGAAGGTAATCAGGGAAAAGAAATCAAAAGGAACTTATCAAAGTTGAACTATTCACATTCCTATATAGAAAAGCAATAACTGTGACTGATGATATCTTTCTCACTATGAAAATAATGGAAGAAGGGTGTGTGGTCATATGAATACATATGTGAATGTGTGTGTATATGGTTACAGTTATATATGGATAGAGGGCATAGGTTGAATTTGTTGGGAAGGGAGAATACTCAAGGGATGAAATTATGAGGTGAGAGAGGAAAGTGGCAAGAGGAGATGGGGAGAGACAGGGTAGGGTAAACTATCTCATGTAGAAGAAGCAAGGGGAAGTGGTTGCAATGGAGGGGGAGAATAGGAAGGCAAAAAGGCAAAACCACATTCTCATTGAATTTGGTTCAGGGAGAGAATGACATACATACTAAATGGGATATCTCAACCTGCAGCAGAATAGGGGGAAAAAGGGGGATGAGAGGAGGGATGATGGATGGGAGGGCATCCCTGGGGTGATGGGATGTTGGAAGTACCCACTATAGAAGAGGGACAGGATCATGTAGGGAATGGACCAGGTGGGGGGTGGGATGAGTGGGAGGGAATTTTAAGCAGCCTTGTACAATATATCTACTATGATAATGTTTTGCATAGCTAGACATGTACAACACATACTGAATTACTTATCTCCCCAGAGGGAATGGGTGACAAGCGAGGAAAGAAAGATCTGAAAGTTGAGGTCTTAACATTAAATGTTTCAAATATATATAAATACTATCATTAATACTCTTTTGCTTGTAATAGGGAGATAAGATGTGCAGGCATTGGGACACAAAGATTCACCTTCCTCTAATGGAAAAGTCGATGGGGGTATGGGAGAAGGTATGGGAGAGAACAGATTGGAGGAAGCGATATCTTGTGGGACTGCTATTCTGGGAGGTTGGGTAGGGGAATAATGGGGGGGAAATGATTGTAACTCAAAATCTGGCGGAACTGAATGATGTAAAACAGAAGTTAATAAAGCATTTGTTTTAAAAAGAATGCCAGAAAGTCCTCTATTCCATTGAATGACCATAGTGTCCTCTGAAACATGATACTCAGTTTTGCTAGGTAGGTGATTCTTGGTTTTAATCCCAGCTTCTTTGACCTCTGGAATATCATAATCCAAGGCCTTTGATCGCTCACTGTAGAAGCTGCCAGAACCTGTGTTATCCTGATTGTATTTCCACAATACTGAAATTGTTACTTCCTGGCTCCTTGTAATATTTTCTCCATGATCTGGGAACTCTGGAAACTGGCTATATTATTCCTAGGAGGTTTTTTTTTGTGTGTGGGGGGAATCTTTTTCAGGAAGTGATGGACAGATTCTTTCACCCTCTGGTTCTAAAACAGGGCAATTTTCCTTGAGAATTCCTTGAAGGATGATTTCCAGGTTCTTTTTTTGATCATGGATTTCAAGTAATCCAGTAATTTTTAAATTATCTCTCCTAGATCTATTTTCCAGGTCAGTGGTTTTTCCAATGAGATATGTCACATTGCCTTCCATTCTTTCATGAGTTAGTCTATTTTTTAAGGTGTTATTTTCTTTAGTCAGGATGTTGACTCACTTTTCATGATTTTCTTGCATCATTCTCATTTCTCTTTCCAATTTTTCCTCCACTTCTCTTATTTGGTTTTCAAAATCCTTCTTAAGGTCCTCTATGGCCTGTAACCAGCTCATATTTTTCTTGGAAGCTTTTGGTGCAGGAGTTCTGACTTCACTGTCTTCCTCCTGTTCCATGCTTTGATCCATTTTGTCCCCCAAATAGGAGTGTAAAGTGAGATTGCTGTGATTGCTTTGCTTCCTTTGTTTGCTCATGTTACCATTCAATTACTTGACTTTTGAGCTTTTTGCCATACTAGAACTACGCTATCAGAGAGGGGAGCTTTGTCCCAAACCGCTGGGGTTTTCTCAGCTGCTGGAGCTATTCGTTGGGTGCCCTCTCTGAAGCCTCCACACACTCTGGCAAACTGGTCACGCATCCCAGGACCTCCACCCTAGACAGTGATCTAGATCCAAGCAGGTTAAAGCAATAGCGATTATCCCTCAGACTGGTGACTTGGTTCCTCTACAATCTACAGGCCAGGAGCCCTGAAGCAGCCATGCAGTGGCAGCTGCATGGCTGAGGAGCCTCAGCCGCTTTTCCCTCCTGGGGATAAAGGCAGGAACACACTCCCAGACTCCAGTTTCCAAAAGTCCACACTGCACTGACCTCTTACTTTGTCCCTAACATCTATGGGCTGATAATTCTGGAAATTGCCACAGCTGCTAGTGACCTGAGGTCCCTCCAGCTGGGGCTGGTTGTGGCAGCCCTGAGGCTAAAACCTCTCACTCATGTGGGGCTGGGCATGGCTCACAGACTGCTATGCTTTCCCCTTCCTGCCAGCCTGCAGGCTGCCTTCCATGGGAGGTTAGCTTCTGTCTGTCATTTTGTGGGTTCTGTAGTTCCAAAGTTTGTTTAGAGTCATTTTTTACATGAATTGGAGGACTCAGAGAGCAGTATTATACAAATCCAGGTCATTCTAAGTTGTTCATGACAATTCTGTTCACCTTAGACAACTTTTTTTTTTTTCAGGGGGAGGGAAGGCAGGGCAATTGGGGTTAAGTGACTTGCCCAAGGTAACGTGGCTAGCTTTTTGTGTTAAGTGTCTGAGGCCATATTCGAACTCTGATCCTCCTGACTCCAAGGCTGGCACTCTATTCACTATGCCACCTAGCCACCCCCATCTTAAACAACTTTTTAAAATTAATTTGTATCCTGAACATAATGAACACAAAATAAAATGGGTATTTCCATACATATAATAGAACAGAAAAAGAATGCTGTACACAAAACTGTGGATCTTATTATGTACAACTTTTTTTTTTTAGTTTTAGTTTTCCACATTCATTTCTATAAGATTTTGAGTTACAGATTTTCTCCCTGTCTTTCCCCTACCCCTACCCCAAGACAGTGAGCCTACTGAGTACTCCTTCCCCCAATCTTCTCTCTCTTATATTCTCCCCATACCCCCTCTAACTTTCTATTTGGGCAAATTTGATTTCTATACCCCAGTGCCTGTATATCTTATTACCCAGTTGCATGAAAAAAAAAATTAACATTTGTTTTTAAAACTTTGGTTTCTAGAATCTTTCCCATCTTCCCTCTCCACCCAGCCCACTGGAAAGATAAGCAATTTAATATAGGTTGTACATGTGCAGTTATGCAAAATGTTTCCATAGTAGTTATATTATGAAAGACTAACTAAATTTACCTCCATCCTATCCCACCCCCCAATTATTCCATTTTCTACTTTGACCCTGCCACTTTTCAAACTTATGTGCTTCTAACTACCCTCTCCCCCAATCTACCCTCCCTTCTATCACCCCCCCTTACCCACTTCCCCCCTTTTTCCTGTAGGGTAAGATACCCAAATAAGTGTGTATGTTATTCCCTCTTTAAGCCACATTCATTAAGAATAAAGTTGACCCATTCCCTTTCACCTTCCTGCTCTTGCTCTCCATTGTAACGGTGTTCCCTTGCCTCTTTTATATGAGATAACTTATCCTATTCTATCTCTCCTTTTCTCCTTCTCTCATTATAATCTTCTCTCACCTCTTAATTTTATTTTTTAGATAGCATCCTTCCATATTCAACTGATCCTGTGCCCTCTATGTATACATGTACAAACATATACACACTCACATATGCATTTATACTCACATACACCCTCCTATACATACATGTATGTATACATATATACACATATATATTCCCTTCTTCATACTATCTTCATACTGAGAAAAGTCTCATAAGTTACAATTATCGTTTTTCCATATAGGAACATAAATAGTTCAACTTAATAAGTTCCTTATGATTTCTTTTTCCTGTTTACCTTCTCATTCTTCTCTTGCTTCTTGTATTTAGTAGTCAAGTTTTATGTTTAACTCCAGTTTTTTTCATCAAGAATACTCGAAAGTCCTCTATTTCATTGAACGACCATATTTTTCCCTGAAGCATTATACTCATTATACTATTTGTTGGGTAGATAATTCTTGGTTTTAATTCTAGCTCCTTTGACCTCCAGAATATCATATTCCAAGCCCTTCCATCCCCTAGTGTAGAAGCTGCTAGGTCTTGTGTTATCCTGATTGTTTCCACAATACTAAAATTGTTTTTTCCCAACACCTTGTAGTATTTTCTCTTTGACCTGGGAACTCTGGAATTTTGCTACGATATTCCTAGGAGTTTTCTTTTGGGTTTTTTTTTTTTTTTTGGCCTTTTGGAGGGCAATTGGAGTTAAGTAACTTGCCCGAGGTCACATGGCTAGGTACTGTTTGTATGTGCGTTAAGTGTCTGAGGTCGGATCTGAACTCAGGTCCTTTTGACTCCAGGGCCGGCACTCTACTCACTGTGCCACCTAGCTGCCCCCAAAATTTTTTTGCTTTTTTGGAGGGCAATTGGGGTTAAGTAACTTGCCCAAGGTCACACAGCTAGGTTTTTGTTTGTTTGTTTGTTAAGTGTCTGAGGCCGGATCCGAACTCAGGTCCTTCTGACTCCAGGGCCGGCGCTCTACTCACTGCGCCACCTAGCCGCCCCATTGGGGATCTTTTTCAAGAGGCGATTGGTGAATTTTTCAATGTCTATTTTGCCCTCTGGTTCTAGAATAGAAGGGCAATTTTCCTTTAGAATTTCTTTTTAAAAAAAAATTAATTTAGGGGCAGCTAGGTGGCGCAGTGAATAGAGTGCCAGCCCTGGAGTCAGAAGGACCTGAGTTCGGAGCCAACCTCTGACACTTAATCCACACAAACAAAAACCTAGTCGTGTGACCTTGGGCAAGTTACTTAACCCCAATTGCCCTAAAGGGGCGGCTAGGTGGCGCAGTGAGTAAGAGCGCCGGCCTCAGAGTTGGGATGACCCAAGATCAGATCTGGCCTCAGAAAATGAGCACCCACACATAAATAATGACTAGCCGTGTAACCTTGAGCAAGTTACTTAACCCCAATTGCTTTAAAAAATAAAATAAAATAAAATAAAAAATTTAATTTATTTGTTTACTTTTAGTTTACAAGATTCAGTTCCACAGTCCCTTGAATTTCAAAGTTTCTTCCCCTCCCCACCCCCCCACCATGGCAGCATGTAATCAAATATAGGATCTGCAAATACCTTCACATTAAACATTAGTCAGGTTGTAAAAAAGGATTATAACTGATGAAATGAACAATGGAAAAAAGGAAACAAAACAACAACAACAAAAAAGAAAGACAGATGGTAGTTTGCTTCAATTTGCATTCAAACTCTGCAGTTCTTTGTCCGATGTAAACATCTCTTTCCATCATGAGTCTTTTGGAGTTGTCTTATAACCTTACATTGTTAGGAAGAGCCCTGTCTATCAAAGTTGGTTGTCACACATACATTGCATCTGTAACTGTGTACAAATTTCTCCTGGTTCTGCTCTTCTCACTCAATATCAGTTTGTCTAAGTCTCTCCAGGTTATTATGAAGTCCGTCTGTTCCTCATTTCTTATAGCACAATAGTATTCCATTACATACATATACCACAACTTGTTTAGCCATTCCCCAATTGATGGTCATCTCCTTGGTTTCCAATTCTTTACCACCACAAAAAGAGCTGCTATAAATATTTTTGTACATACAGGGCCTCTTCCCACTTCTATGATCTCTTTAGGATACAACCCTAGAAGTGGTATTGCTGGGTCAAAGGGTATGCACTTTTTTATAGCCCTTTAGGCATAGTTCCAGATTGCTCCCCAGAATGTTTAGATCAGTTCACAATTCTACCAATAATGCATTAGTGTTATAATTTTTCCACATCCTCTACAGCTTTTATCATTTTCCTGTTTTGTCATTTTAGCCACTCTGACCAGAGAGATGTGGTACCTCAGAGCTATTTTGACTTACATTTCTCTAATCAATAGTGATTTAGAGAATTTTTAGTATGCTTATAGGTATCTTTAATTTATTCCTCTGAAAACTGCCTGTTCATATCCTTTGACTATCAACTGGGGAATGACTTGTATTCTTATAGAAAGTACTCCACCCCGGGGTAATGTCAACTGGAGATTAGTTTCCAATTATAAACAAAGTACATTCATCTGGCCAGTCACAAAACACAAAGGCCATCCACTCCTAGGTCTCAAATAGGTTATGATATCTTCACAGCATTCAATACCCAAGGAGAGGTCTTTTCTTCATCTAGACCCAAGGCAAGTTCTCAACAGTTTCTGTTCCTGGGAAAACAAGGCTTAACAAAGACACCACAACATTAATGCACCTTGCCGGCATCCTCTTCAGTTTACCTTCTGCCTGTGAATTCAACCTAGGCCCAACAAGGTCTGAGATTTCTATTAACAAATGACTGACAAAGTAACATCAAAACAGACAAACAAAATACTGGCACCACAGTCATGCCTCCTCAGTTCTTGGAAAGTTTTGGGCAACTCCAACTGGCCCTCAGCAGTTAGGGCAGTTTCAGCTGGCAGTTCTCTCTCTCTCTGCCTTCACAATGCTGCTCCCAAAAGTTCTTCTGGCCTCTCTCAGCTTGGGTCTCTCCCTAAAGAGGGCACCAGCTCCTGCCAGTCCCTGTCTCATCACGTCAACAAGTTCATCCCACTGTGGGGTTCAAATTCCATTACCATTATAGGCTCTCTGGCTGGTCAGCTGAGGTGGGGTTTACTAGGACACCTCCGGCCCTTCACTTCAGGCTCAGCACAGCTTCAAATATACCCTTCTTCTAGGACTCCCACACCAGAGACTGTTTCCACTGTTTAGGATTTTATGCTGGGTGAAGCATTAATCCCTGGGTTTACACAGTTAGGGAAGGGGATTAGAGCAGTTAAGGTTTACTCCGCCATCTTGGTTCCCGAGAGTTCAGGTAGGTGATTTTTAAACATCCAGGCTGTGGGCTGAGAGCCCCAGGAGAAGCTGTTGCCGCAGGCCCTACACTTTCCTCTTACCCAGCTCTGAGGGATCCTCCATCAGCAGTGAGACAGCTGCAAATCACCCTTGGGGTGGGTGGATCTGCTGGCTGTGGCTTACTCACTCTGATGTGCTCTGCTCTCAGGTCCACATTGCTGCAGCCCCCGCATGCTCCACACTCCTCATGTCCAGACCTATGTGGACGCTTTCCTGGGCTGGGGATCTGCCATGCTTTCTCTTCCAGTGGATTCTTTCACTTTAAAATCCGTTCAGATTCACTTTTTAGAGGTTAGTGACAGAATCCATGAAGTTCAGAAATGTTCGTACTTCCATTATGCCATCTTGGCTCCACCCTGAGAATTTCTTGAAGGATAATTTCTAGGCTCTTTTTTTGATCATGCCTTTCAGGTAGTCCAATAATTTTTTAAATTATCTCTCCTGGATCTATTTTCTAGGTCAGTGGTTTTTCCAATGAGATATTTCACATACCTTCTATTTTTTCATTTGTTTGGATCTGTTTTATAGTATATTGATTTCTCATAAAGTCATTAGCTTCCATTTGCTCCAAAGTAATTTTGAAGGAATTATTCTCTTCAATGAGTTTTTGAAATTCCTTTTCCATCTGGGCAACTCAACTTTTTAAGGCATTCTCCTCATTGGCTTTTTAGACCTCTTTGCTATTTGAGTTAGTCTATTGTTTAAGGTGTTACTTTCTTCAGTATTTTGGGGGGATCTCCTTTAGCAGACTGTTGACTTGCTTTTCATGATTTTCTTACATCATTCTAATTTCTCTTCCCAATTTTCCTCCACTTCTCTTACTTGATTTTCAAAATCCTTCATGAGCTCCTCCATGGCCTATAACCAATTCATATTTTTCTTGGGAGCTTTTGATGCCGGAGTTTTTACTTCACTGATTTCTTCTGGTTCCATGTTTTGATCCTTTTTGTCCCAAAAAAAGGATACTATGGTCTGATTGTGCTTCCTCTACTTGTTCATCTTGCCAGCCAATTACTTGAATTTTAAGCTCTTCACCTCGGTAAAACCCTGATTCCAGAATGGAGAGAGCTATATCCCAAATTGCTGGGGTTTTTGCTAATGCTGTGAAAGGTCTGAGGAGGGCACCCTCTCTATAGACACCCCAAGCTCTGGCACAATGCTACACAGCCCAGGACCACCACCCAAGATCACGATTTAGATCCAAGCAGGTTAAAGCAAGAGCGATTACCCTCTGAAAAGTCACTTGGTTCCCCTATGGTCTGCAGGCCAGGAGCTCTGGAGGTAGTCACCCAACAGCAGCTGCAACCACCACTCCTCTGCCACCTCTCACCCCAGGGGCAGGGGCTGGACCACACTCTTCCATCACCTGGTTCCAACAAAGTTCCCCACTGACCTTTAACTTTCTCTTTAGCATTTATGGGTTGAAAGGTCTGGAAACCACCACCGCTGCTGGTGATTCACTCTCCTGAAGTCTGCTCCAGCTGGTCTGGGCCACTGGTCAGGGCTGCCCCGGGGCTGGGACTGCATGGCTCCCAGCCTGGTGCAATAAACCCTTCCTGTCAGCCTGCCAGGCTGCCTTTAGTGCGAAATTTGTTTCTCTCTGTCACTTCATGGGTTCTGTAGCTCTAAAATTTGTTTAGAGTCATATTTTACAGGTATTGGAGGTGGTTGGAGTGGGAGCCAAGAGGATTTCCTATTTTTACCAATTTTTTAATATAATAAATTTATCATGTAATTTTCAAAGATGTCCCACTTGGGTTCTTTCTGTTTCTGAATTTTAAAATATGCTCAATGGCATTCTATTCTCTGTTTTTCTTTTGGCTGTTCTATCCCTAGTGCCTTTCTGTTGCCAACAAAATGAAAAAAATCAAAAGGAAAAGAAAGTCCTAGTTACAAATTCGAGTAGTCTAATTTCCATACTGGTCATGTTTGAAAATGTATGTCTTGTATATTGAGCAATCACCCTCCTTCTGTCAGGAGATGGGCCTTCCGCTTCATAATCAGTCCTCTGGAATCATGATTGGTCATTACACTGATCAACCAGTCTTTCAAAGCTGTTTTTCTTTATAATATTATAAATTGTTCTGGTTCTGCTAACTTCATGTTCATTTAACTCTTCCCAGCTTTCACTAAAACTATCTTTTTCATCATTTCCTATAAGACGCTGCAGTTCTTTGCCAATAAAAAAAGAGGTGCTCTAAATATTATTGTACATTGAGCCCCTTCCTTCTTTTACTGATCCCTTTGGGGTATCTAGCAGCAGAACCGCTGGGTCAAAGGGCATATAGTCAGTCACTTGGTTAACAGGCATTTGTTGTTTACTGTGTGTCACATACTGTGTCAAGCACTAGGGATTTAATGAAAGGCAAAAATGTGGTCCTTGACTTTAAAAAGCTTACTTTCTAATTTTGAAGGTAATAGGCAAAAAAAAACCCCAATCGGATATACAAGATATATACACAGTTTAATGGACTCTGGGGAACAGTTCCAGATTGCTTTCTAGAAGCATTGGATGAGCTTACATCATCACTATTTCTCAATCATTGATTTGAGGCTTTTTCTATTATGATTGTTGATAGCTTAGATGTCTTCCTTTGAAAACTGTCTCTTCTTATCCTTTGATCACCTATCAATTGTGGAATGGCTGCTGTTATTATAAATTTGAATCAGTTGCTTACATATCTTAGATATGAGAGAAACTTGCTAGAAAGAATTTTTCCTATTTAATTATTTCCCCTCTAATATTAGTAATACTGGCTTTGTTTGTGCCCAAACTCATTAATATTATATAATTAAAACAATCTATTTTATCTTCTCTTATCTTCTCTTCCTTGTTTGATTCTGAACTCTTAAACTACTTAGAGTTGTGAAAAGTGTTTTCTTCCTTACCCCTTTAATTTATGGTGTGACTTTTGAGATCTGGCATATGTCCATTTGAAGCTTATCTTGGTATATGGTGTGAGATGTTGGTCTATACAATGTCTGTTCTCCAGAAGAAGACTGCAAGACTGTTCTCCAGTTTACCTTTAACTTTCTGTCAAATAGTGAATCCTTACCCCAGAAGCTTGTGTTTGTGGAATAATACATTCTTTTACTTCTGTATGTTGAATACCTAATCTGTTCTACTGATGAACCTCCTTTTTTTAAATCAGTACCTGTTCCTGATTACAACTGCTTTGTAGTATAGTTACTGATAGGTCCCTTTTTCTTTACCATTTTTTTCTTCCACTTTGTTCTCTTATAATTCTTGAATATCTTTCTCCAAGTGAATTTTTTTCCCTAGATATATAAATTCCCTAGATATATAAATTAATCTTTTGGTAGTCTGATTGGGACAGACTAAATAAATTAATTTAATTAAGTCATTTAAAAAGAACTGACCCAGCCCACCTAACAAATTAATATTTCTCCAATTATCTGTCTTTATTTCAAAAAATTTGTTTTGTAGTTATATTTACTTAGTTCCTGTATTGGTATTTATACATAGGACTCACAAATATTTTGTATCATCTACAATTATTTTGAATGGAACTTTTCTATACTTCTTTCAGGCATTTACTGGTAATATACAGAAATGCTGATGATTTATGTGGCTTTATTTTACATTCTGTAATGTTGTTGAGTTTATTTTCAATGAATTTTTAATTGGCTTTCTAGGGTTCCCTAAGTAAACTATATCTATTTATCTATCTAGCTATATATGTGTATGTGTGCAATGTATAAAATTTGATTGTTTTGCCTCTGTCTGTTCCTGAAATTTCTTTTTCTTTTCTTACTATCATAATTAGCATTTCTATACAATATGACAAATAGCAGTAGTGATAATGTGTATTCTTGTTTTATAGCAATCTTACTGGCAAGGCCTTTAGATTTCTTCATTACATATAATCTCTCCTGGTTTTAAATAAATACTGTTGATCATACTAAGGAAAGGTCCATTTATTCCTGAGCTTTTCAGTGGTTTTTAACAGAAGTGTTGCATTTTGTCAAAAGCATTTTCAACATCTAATGTTATACTAATGTGGTTTTTATTACATGTGATATTAATATGATCTGTTATGTTTATGCTTTTCTTTATTATTGAACACTGAATTCCTACTATAAATCCAACCTGGTCATATTATATGATCTTTTTAATATGTTAAGGGTTTGCAAACATTTTATTTAGTACTTTTCATGTTGATGCTCATCAGAAATATTAATATACTATTAATATGATGTTTTCTTTCTGTTCTTTGTCTTATTCTGACTTACATATCAAGAACATATATGTATCAAAGAATTTGGAGGGTATCCACTTCCCTTCCTATTTTTGCAAATGGTTTAATAAAATTGGAATTCTTCTCTGAAATTCGTCTCAAAGTACAATAGTCAGTCACTTATTCAGCAATCAATTACTAAGTATCATACACAAAACCTTCCACCCCTTAGGTCACTAGTAGACTATAAGTCCATAATTACTCAGTACCCATCTTGACTTGGGGCCTGTTCTCAGATTCTCTGGATCCCTTTCCATGGTCCCAGATTCTACGTGGATTCACCAGACTGTTACCTGGGTTCACTGGCAGACAGCTCCCAGTTCCTTGTCCAATTCTCTGGGTAGGTCCTGCTCCACACTGAAGTTCAGAGGGTCTGGTCCATGTCAGATCCCTCACCATTTCCACTCCAGGGAATTCAAGGCTCAACCAAGCCACAAACAAACAAAGTCTTAGCGTCCAGTCATGCTTCCTCATTCACCTGGGCTCCTGGTTTCTGGCTCCTGGCTCCAGGCTCTGCGCTCCTGGGATCCTGTTCAGAAGAAGCTCCACCACCACAAATTGTCAGGAAATTCTGGCTCAGTTCTCCATTCTTCTGTAGCTGCTCTGCCACCAGATCTTGGTTTCAATAAATTCTGACCATGCCTCTCTGGGGTTTTTCCTTATATACACACAGCATTAGCTTCCTGTTTTAGCCAACCTCTTCCTACTACATCAGTATCAGGAAACAGGAGTTCATACCTTCTGTTGCCCCAACAGAGGCTTGATCAGTTACTAAGTGCTATGTACCTGCTACTTTTACCAACACAAAGGGATCTTCAAATTCAAAATCACATTACCATTACACAGGAGTCTCTTGGATTTGTCTTATAACCTTGCATTTCTGAGAGACGTACAGTCTTCCAAAGTTAGTGATCATAGATACAATATGTCTGTAATTGTGTACAGAGTTCTCCTGGTTCTGCTCCTCTCACTCAGCATCAATTTATATAGGTCTCTCCAGGTTATTATAAAGTCTGTCTGCTCCTCATTTCTTATAGCACAATAGTATTCCATTACATTCATATACCATAAGTTGTTTAGCAATTCCCCAATTGATGGGCATCCCCTTGATTTCCAATTCTTTGCCACCACAAAAAAAGCTGCTATAAATATTTTTGTACATACGGGTCCTTTTCCCACTTGTATGATCTCTTTGGGACACAGCCCTACAAGTGGCATTGTTGGGTCAATTCTTTTATAGCCCTTTGGACATAGTTCTAAATTGCTCTTCAGACTGGTTGGATCAATTCACAACTCCACCAACAATGCATTAGTGTTCTAATTTTCCCATATCCTCAATGAGCTTAAATTCTAATAGAGGAGACAAATGCATATGAAATATACATAACATGAAGTTGGTGATTTAACACACACACACACACACACACACACACACACACACACACACACACACACACACACACACACACACACGTAGACAGTCTGGGAGGGAGGATAAGGACAATAAAGGCCCCATGTAGAAAATTATGCCTGAACTGTATCCTAAAGAAAATGGATTCTTGGAGGTATAATTAAGAAAGAAGAACATTCCAAGCATGGGAGAGGATCAGAGACAGGAGTCTTCACAGTGTCACTTGTGAATAACAGAGAAAAGCATAGTTTGGCTGAATAGCACAATTCAGGAAGAGAAGTATCAGGAGGCTGGAAAGATAGGTTAGGCCAATTGTATAGGACCTTAAAAGAGAGATAAAGGAGTTTATATTTTATCCTAGAAGAAGCCATCAGAGTAGTTAAGTAGTGGAGGCAGATGAGCTTACCTCTTTGGCATCAATGTGGAGGACAGACTAGACTAATGAGGAGAGACTAGGTGACAGGGATACTAGAAGGCTGTTAAAATAATCTAGGTGAAAAATGATGAAATATATCTGTGTGGGTAGATAAAAGCACTTGGAAGTGAGAGATATTGTGAAGGAAGGTACAAACAGCAACATTTGGCAAATGTTTGGATATATTAGGTAAGGAAAAGTGAGATGTCCTGGAAAATAGCAAGTTTACCAACCTGAAACACTGGAAAGATGGTGGTGTCTCTGACAGAGGAAGAGGAGTTTGGAATCACGGAGGGATTTTTCCATGGAAAAGAATGAGTTCAGTTTTAGACATGTTGAGTTTAAGATTTCTCTAGAACATCCAGTTTGAAATGGATAACTGGTAATCCAAGACTGAAACTAGGGGGAGAGACAATGGAGAGCAAAGAGTATTTTGACTCCCCCTCTTAGATCTGTGCTAAGAGGGTGAGGGTTCTAGTCGAGTCCTTAACTTCTTTCTCTCTTGCTTTTCTTTTAATTGGATATATCTCACCTTGTTCAAGGTTGCGGAACCTTTTCTGAAAAAGGCCTTTCTCATTCTAATGATTTTGAATTCACTTCTTTTTTCTTTTCTTTTATTTTAGACTCAAATGCCAGAAAACAAATACAGAATAGTGAAAAGAAACGAAAACATAACATAAATACTATTACTGAAATAAAGAAACTAGAAAGAAAAGAGCATGGCAGGTGCATAGCAGAACACAAGAGAGGATTCTAAATATGTAACAATAAATGTTCATTTCAAGACAGCCTGTATGATAAATAACACTCAATATGAGAATTGTCCATCTTTTTTTTTTTGTTCTCTGCTGTGCTTTTTTACTTTGTTCTTTTTTCCCCTCCTCTTAACCCCCCAGAAGGCTACAATAAAGTTTAAATATGTTTCTCTACATCTATAAACATATACATACATACACATATAGATACTTTCCCAAACATATTCTACTCCTGATCTTTGTTTTTATGTTTGTGCATACCCTTTATTCCTACCCCTCTTGCCTCCTCTATGCCACTACCCTTCTATAAGCCCCCTTTTATCTATTCCTTCCCCCTTCCCTCTAAAGATCCCTCCCTTGTCCTCTCCCCCCCCCCTATACCCCTACCATTTTATTCCTTCTGAATTAAGAAGACTTTTATATTCTTCTAAATATATATGTATATTTCGCTCTTAAGCCAATTCCTGATGAATGTAGGTTACCAGAACTACCAGACCTCCTCCCCCTATCTAATTTCTCCGTAGCGATCCTTCCTCTTGCATATTTCTATAAAATATTTGTATAAAATAATTTCTCTTTCTAGCTATTCCTAAATGGTTTTACTTTTTAAATTCATATCACACTCAGATTTACCCCAATGTTTCTTTTTTTTTAAACAAATGCTTTATTAAGTTCTGTTTTACATCATTCATTTCTGCCAGATTTTGAGTTACAATTATTCCCCCCCGCCCGTTTTTCCCCTACCCACCCTCCCAGAATAGCAGTCCCACAAGATATCGCTTCCTCCAACCTGCTCTCTCCCGTATCTTCTCCCATACCGCCTTCGACTTCTCCATTAGAGGAAGGTGAATCTCTGTGTCCCAATGCCTGCACATCTTATCTCCCAATTACAAGCAAAGGAGTATTAATATTAGTATTTATATATATTTGAAACATTTAATCTTAAGATTTGGAATTTCAGATCCATTTCCTTCCTCACTTGTCACCCATTCCCTCTGGGAAGATAAGTAATTCAGTATATGTTGTACATGTCTAGCTATGCAAACCATTATCATAGTAGACATATTGTACAGGGCTGCTTATATTTCCCTCCCACCCATCCCACCCCCCACCTGGTCCATTCCCTACTTGATCCTGTCCCTCTTCTATAGTGGGTACTTCCAACCTCCCCTCCCCCCAAGAATGCCCTCCCATCCATCATCCCTCCTCTCATCCCTTTTCCCCCTATTCTGCTGCAGGTTGAGATATCCCATTTAGTATGTATGTCATTCTCTCCCTGAGCCAAATTCAATGAGAATGTGGTTTTGCCTTTTTGCCTTCCTATTCTTCCCCTCCTCTGCAGCCACTTCCCCTTGCTTCTTCTACATAAGATAGTTTACCCTACCCTGTCTCTCTCCATCTCCTCTTGCCACTTTCCTCTCTCACCTCATAATTTCATCCCTTGAGTATTCTCCCTTCCCAACAAATTCAACTTATGCCCTCTATCCATATATAACTGTAACCATATACACACAAATTCACATATGTATTCATATGACCACGCCCCCGTCTTCCATTATTTTCATAGTGAGAAAGATATCATCAGTCACAGTTATTGCTTTTCCATATAGGAATGTAAATAGTTCAACTTGATAAGTTCCTTTTGATTTCTTTTCCCTGATTACCTTCTCAGGCATCTCTTGCTTCTTGTGTCTAGATGTCAAATTTTCTATTCAATTCTGGTTTTTTTCCTCAAGAATGCTTGAAAGTCCTCTATTCCACTGAATGACCATATTTTCCCCTGAAACAAAATACTCAGCTTTGCTGGGTAGGTGACCCTTGGGTTCATTCCCAGTTCTTTTGCCCTCTGGAATATCATATTCCATGCCCTTAGATCCCTCAGTGTAGAAGCTGCCAGGTCCTGGGCTATTCTGATTGTGTTTCCACAATATTGAAATTGTTTCTTTCTGGCTGCTTGTAGTATTTTCTCCTTGATCTGGGGATTCTGGAACCTGGCTAGAATATTCCTGGGAGTTTTCTTTTTGGGATCTTTTTCAGGAGGTGATGGGTGGATTCTTTCAACCTCTATTTTGCCCTCTGGATCTAAAACATCAGGGCATTTTTCCTTGAGAATTTCTTGCAGGGTGATTTCTAGGTTCTTTCTTTGATCATGGCTTTCAGGTAGTCCAATAATTTTTAAATTGTCTCTCCTGGATCTATTTTCCAGGTCAGTGGTTTTTCCCATGAGATATTTCACATTGCCTTCTAATCTTTCATTTGTTTGAATCTGCTTAACAGCATCTTGATTTCTCATAAAGTCATTAGCTTCCATTTGCTCCAGTCTAACTCTGAAGGAGTGAATCTCCTCAGTGAACTTTTGAGATTCTTTTTCCATCTGGCAAATTCGACTCTTTAAGGCATTCTTCTCCTCATTGCCCTTTTGGGCCTCCTTTGCCATTTGAGCTAGTCTATTTTTTAAGGTGTTGTTTTCCTCAGTCAGGCTGTTGACCCTCATTTCATACTTTTCCTGCATCCTTCTCATTTCTCTTCCCAATTTTTCCTCCACTTCTCTTATTTGATTTTTAAAGTCCTTCTTAAGGTCCTCTATGGCCTGTAACCTGCTCACATTTTCCTTTGGGGCTTTTGGAGCAGGATTTCTGACCTCACAGTCCTCCTCCTGTTCTATGCTTCAATACTCTTTGCCCCCAAAGTAGGAGTCTAAGGTTGCATTTTTCTGTTTAATTTGTTTCCTTTTCCTTGGCATGTTGCCACTTAATTACTTGACTTTTGGGCTTGTTGCCATAGCATGGCTTTGCCGCCAGACAGGGGAACTTTCATCCCAAACGTGTGGGGGGGGGGGGGGCAACTTCCATTTCTGGCAAGCTGGAAACCCAACCACAACCTCCACCCCAGATCACAATCCAGATCCAGGGAGGTTAAAGCAAGAGCGATTACCCCCCAAGACTGATCGGTGGATCTCCCTACAGTTCGCAGGCCAGGAGCTGGAGCTGCCTCTGAAAACTACAAAATGGCGTGTTTCCTCAGTGGCTTCTAGCCCCCAGGGGAGGAAGCCGACGCGTTCCCCAAATACTGGTCCCAAAGTCCATAGGGCACTAACCTCTCACTTTGTCCTAGGCATGTCTATGTTGATAATTCTGGAATCGCCACAGCTGCTGGTGTTCTGGGGTTCCTTCAGCCGGCTGCTTGCCCGGCCTCCCTGGGGCTAAAACCGCAACTCAGGCGGACCTGTGCTCGGCTCCCCACGCACTGCGCACTGCACTGCCAGCTCACAGAGCACTGCGCTGGTCCTTCCTGCAGGGCTGCTGGGCTGTCCTCAGTGGAAGGTTAGCTTCTCTGTGTCGTTCTGTTGGTGCTGGGACTCCAGAAGTTGTTCAGAGTCCCCTTTTACATAGTTTGGAGGTGATCTGGGGGGAGAGTGGCTTGGACGCGCTGTTTCTACTCCGCCATCTTGGCTCCACCCCCACCCAATGTTTCTTATGAGCTACCCAATTATTAATAATAATCATAGCCATATTTTTTCTATAAATATATAAAAAGTAAACAATCTGTCATTATAATCCCTTATAATCAGTCTTTGGTATGTATCTTATATTTCTCTTGGTTCTTGTATGTTGAATTTTCTATTGAGTTCAGGACTTTTTTTATAACAAAGTCTTGAAAATCAGAAAGTTTATCAAATATCCATTTTTTCCCCTTCAGGATAATACTTAACTTTGCAGGGTGTGCTATTTTCAGCCAGAGCCCCAGTTCTTTTGCTCTTCAATATATTATGTTCCAAGACCTATGGTCCTTTAATGTCTCTGCTGCTAGGTCTTGTGTGAGTCTAATTATGGCACCACCTTATTTAAATTGCTTTAATCTTGATGCTTTTAATACTTTATCCTTGAGTTGGAGGTTTTGGAATTTGACTATGATACTCCTATGAGTTTACCTCATAGGATCTCTTTTAAGTGGTGATTGATTTTTTTTTTCTATTCCTACTTTCCCCCCTTGTTCTAATACTTCAGGACAATTTTCTTTAATTATTTCTTGCATTATTGTATCAAGATTCTTTTTCCGATCATAACTTTCAGTTAGTACAATTATTTTTATATTTTCTATTCTTGATCTATTCTCCAAATCTGTTGTTTTTCTTATAAGATGCTTCATTTTCTCTTCTATTTTTTTCATTATTCACACTTTGTTTAATTATTTCTCAATGTCTTATAATTTCATTGACCTCACTTTACCCAATTCTAATTTTCAAGGTGTCATTTTCATCCTTAAGATTCTGGATTTCCTTTTCTAATTGGCTGACTTTCCTTTCATAACTTTCTTGTTTTTCTTAGATCATTTTTTTTTAGTTTTTCCTCCATCTCTGTCATTTGATCCTCTATAAGTTCTTTCTGGACAAGTGACCATTTGACATTACTCTTTGAGGATTTCTTTACTTCAATATCCTCCTCTGAAGATGAACCCTGGTCCATCTCTTTTCCCATAATAGCTTTCTAGGGTTGGATTCTTTCTCTTTTGCCTGTGCATTTTTTGTGGTAATAACTTAATTTTTATAGTCACCTCTAGCCCCGGGGATATGGGAAATGGTGCCTCTTGCCCCAGATCTTCAGTTCTCCCCTCTAGCCTGGAACCAAAGCTAAACCTCCAACCTCCTGTAAGCACCCACAGCCAGAGGCTTTCTGTTCCACTGCTTCTGCACTTGCCCAGCCACCTTTTGCAGCACATCTGGGTCTAGCATTCCTGGTCAAAAAAGAGGTTCCTGTGATCATTCCAGGCTCAAACACCCAACTCCCCTCACTATTCTGGAGGTAAAAGTTCCAGTGGCTGGGGCAGAGACAGCCTTTCAAACCAACTAACCCCAGGGCTTGCCATGGAACCTAGCATGGAGGGGTTTACCCTTCCCAGGACTAAATCTTGTCCTGGGATTTTTATTCAAATCTTCTCAAGTTGTTTCAGAAAGATCTCTGTTGTGCCCCAGTTTTTATTTATTTCCACCTACACTTTGTTCACCCTAAAGTGCTACTTTAACTCATTTGTGCGGGAAAACCTTGAGAACTTAGAATTTTTTGACCTAGTCCGCCACCTTTCTTGAATTCACTTCTACATTAAAGTCAGTCACTCAGTCAATATGCATTTATTAAGCACTTTCTATGTGCCAGGCACTGTACCAAACACTGGGAATACAATAAAAGGCAAGGCCACTGCTCATCTGCTAATTCTGGAGTCAATATATATTTTTTTAAAGTACATTCAGGATATATTTACAGCTTAGTGTCTTTTGGAAAACTTTTCCAAACTGCTTTCCAGAAACATTAGACCAATTCACACCTCCATTTCTCTAATTATTAGTGATTTCAAGGATTTTTTTTCATATAGTTACTGAGAGCTTAGATTTCTTCCTTTGAAAACTACCTGTTCCTATCTATTACAGAATGGCTATTGTTCATATAAAGTTGAATGAGTTAACTATATATCTTAGATATGAGATATTCATCAAGGAAACTTGCTATGAAGATTTCTTTAACCATTTAACTGTTTTCCCTTCTATAATATTAATAGCTTTGTTTGTGCCAAAAGGTGCACACTCTAAAACTGCTTTTGTTCCAACACTATTTCTCAAAATATTCAAAACCAAAAGGAGATACTAGTAAAGTCCCGAGGAAAATTATTGTGAGACAAGTAAGATATTTCTTACTTAGCCTCTCCACTTTACAGAAAAGGAAAATTAAGTCACAAGAGATTAAAAGGCTTTGCTCTATATTCTTCAATGAGCACCTGCATACAAAATTGTCCTAGTGGAACCTAAATTCTAGCTTACTAGACCAACTCCACAGGTAAAAAATATCTTTTGGTTCTCTCTTATAAGAACTATTTATACTTTTACTCATTTAACTTGCTGCCTTTCTCAAGTTCTATTATTTTCTACTCATTTTTTTTCTTTCTAGGTGTGAACTATCAGTTTCATACAGGGGAAGAAAAAGGTTTTGTTTTATTTCCAATACCATTCCTAAATATAACTAACACTATGATTGCCTTTCTGGCCACTGCTACACATTGGGTTGATGCCTTCAGACAACAGTCTTTGATGGCTATCAGGTACTTTCTCTGGGCCAGAAATAACATCCCTAAGCACAGGATCCTTATGAATTACCTTGCACTTGCTTGCAAGGAACTCATTTATCACCTTTAACTGCACTCACAATAACTAAATATTTCTGCAGCTTTCCTCCCATAAGCTCTGGCATTTCAATACCCAGAAGAGCTTAGTATCAATGGCAAAATCTACTAGATTTCAATTTGTTCTACCTTCTCACAGCTCATTTACTAAAATGTTTTTGAGATCAGCCCTTAATGTGTCTATTATTAATCTGCAAACTATTCTAAGTAAAACAAAATAGGAATATCAAGCAAGAGAAGAAAAGCAGAGGTAGGGTCACATTGGCTGTATTTCTCCCCAAGTATAGCTAAGGAGGGATCGCTGCTGTTTAGTGCTCTGGTAAGTAGGAAAATATATTCAGTAGATGATTAACTCCTGTAAAATACTAAAAATCACTTGTATCTTTCCTTTCTTGAGTTTGTTCTTTCCCACCAATGAGCTCATCTTCAAAATGTCAAAAGTTCAAAGTCTCAAAGAAGAATTTTATCTTTGTTTTGATGAGTCAAAGGCTTCCTTACTAATGAAGAAAGCAGTCCACTCTGATGTAGCAGGTGGTTTTAAGAGATGGTATGGCCAAAAAATTCATTATCTTTAGCTAACCTAGTGAGAAGTCTCTCCAAAGTTGGCTAGGCTGGTCCTTGGGACCATAGGCAATAGTCAGTCACTAAGCTCCTCCTAAGTCATTTTATAGAGGTAGAAATTGAAGTACTAGGAGATTAAAAGATTTGCCCCAACTGTAATAGAGACAGCCCTGGCAGGCTGACCGGGATTAGTATTCTTTCCACTAAATTACAAGTATTAAAGTAGCAGCAGCATCTCCAACAGCTGAGAAATTGAGGTTAAAAAAAAAAAAACCCAACCTAAAGTACCTCTTGTACATCAGATAAAGAAGGTACTGAAAATGGTGAGCAGGGGTCTTGTATCACAACAGAATATGCTAACCCCTAAGTAAGCTGGAGAGAAGAAACTAGAAAGAAAAACTTTAACTACACTACACAGGGTTCGAAAACTACAACAGGGACAACAGCTCTCTGGCGTACAGTCAGTGCCTAATAAATGCTTGACTAATAGATGTCAGTACTGGTTACTCTAAAATCTAACAAGAATCTTTTCCCCCAAAAGGAGCTGCAATCTGACAGGCAGTCCCTTGTGAGTGTGATACTCAAGTCACTTAACTTCTCTAGGCCTTAATTTCCAGCAAAATGAGGGAAGGACTCCAAGGTCTCTTTTAACTCTAGAGCTATGGATATTAACATCTGGATTTCACCTGTGTGATTCCAACATTTTGTGATCCTTCCAGATCTTCTTATCCTAGTAAGTTTTTGTACAGGTTTTCTCAAAAAATCCTCCTCAGATGATCAACATACTAGCCTTTCTCTTATTCTTTTAGTATAGCAGGAACACTATACCTATTTGATTTCATCCTTGAAACCTGACCATTTTCTTTTATAAATTTATACTATCTGTGATGCTGACTTTTACAACACTTCTTAGATGTAAATCCTCCTTAGCCTACCCTGAATCTTTATAATGCTCTTCGGGTTACTTGGAAACGTAACTCTTCTGAGATAGCAGAACCATATAACATTAATAGGTATATTATCAGTGTTAAAAAAAAAAAGTATGAGGTACTTGCTGAATTGAGTGATTTGGAATCACTGAAGACTGTGTAGTCCTTCTACTATTTAATTCCCAGCACAACTCATTATCTATAGGGCTTGATACATAAATGGACTGATGCTGTGAAGACTTGTATGAACCGATATAAGGGTAAAGTGAGCAGAATCATGAGCCAACATAAAAACAAACAACTTTGAAATACCTAAGAACTCTCATCAGTGCAACAATCAACCGTAATTTCATGACTGATGATGAAGCATGCTAACCAACTCCTGACAGAGTGATGGGTTCAAAGTGCAGAATAAGACACATATTTTTGAACATGGACAATACAAGAACTTGTTTTGTTTGGTTATTCATTTGTTATGAGATTTATTTGTATCTTTTCTTTTTCCAGTGAGGTGGAAGTTGTAGAAGAGCCAAAACACAGATTTTTGTTCACTGAAAAATTGAATTTACATTTAAAAATGAATAGATTGATGGATGATTTAATGCACCACCCATCCAACTGAATGTCAATCTGAGCAAGATGTATTTTCATCCACTTTGTTTTTTCAAGGTGAATGGTTATATCAACCTTTTTCATATTACTATGGATTTCATCCTTGATACTATTAAAGCCTTACATCTGTAACTATAAAGATTTGAAGAATCTTGTCATTAATCTTTCTTTTGCTTGAATTTTATTTAGGACATCTTCTATGACATGGCACCATCCACTAAAGATCTATTCTATTGCATCAGTGAACACTCCCCACCACCAAGGAACTCACGTTTTACTGAAGGGAAAACAACATGTGCACAATAAATATAAACCATGTATGAATACAAAATAATTCTGGAGTGAGAGGACAGCAATAATACCTAAGGTAAATCAAGGAAAGCCTCATACTGGAGGTAGCACCTCCGATTTGAGTCTCAAAAGGAGCCAGGAGGTAAGAAGATCATGGACAGGGAATGGCAAATAGGCTACAAGTCCATGAAGGAGAAAAATGTGAATCAGATGAGAAGGGAACCGAACTGATGCTCAATCACTTTTTAGTTGTGTCTGACTCTTTATGACCCTATTTGGGATTTTCTCAGCAAAGATACCATTTCCTTCCCCACTCCATTTTATAGATGAGGAACTTAGATAAACAGACCTAAGTAACTTGGCCCGTATTATACACCTTGTAAGTGTCTTAGGAGTCCCAGCTCGAGGCCCAGCATTCCATTCACTATGCCACTTAGCTGCCCTAACAACCAGATTGTGAGGAGCTTTAAATGCTAACCAAAGGAGTTTGTATGTTGTTCTAAAGGCAACAGGGAGTCACTAGAGCATCTTAAGCAAAGGAATGACT
>WOXC01002566.1:0-5000 GCA_011680675.1 Gymnobelideus leadbeateri
TGTTTTCCACCATAAAGTTTAGTTACCATAAGGATGATCTTTCTTCTAACATGTTATTAGATCTTTAGAGATCTCATTTGGACTGAAATGTGTTTTGAGTTAGTCTCTTATCTTCATGAATAATCTTAGTAAATGCCTTTGTTTTTATTTTCTCTCCATTTTGACAAAAAACATGGCTCATATATACATATGTGGGTATAATGTACCCATATATGTATAACATATATGTATATAGAGAGATATATAAGTATATATGGGTATATATATATATATAGAGAGAGAGAGAGAGAGAGAGAGAGAGAGAGAGAGAGAGAGAGACAGAGACAGAGAGAGAGACAGAGAGACAGAGAGAGAGAGAGACAGAGAGACAGAGACAGAGATACCAACTGGGAAGTCTCCTTTTTCCCCTCCCACCAAGAAATATACAATCAGATGGGTGACAGAAACTAATTTATATATTTCATACACACACCACAGACAGACAGACACTCAGAGAGAGACACAGACACAGGAATACATACAAAGAGGGGGAGAAAGAGGGAGGGGGAGAGGGAGAGAGAGAGAGAGAGAGAGAGAGAGAGAGAGAGAGAGAGAGAGAGAGAGAGAGATTTGTATGGAACCAAGAGAGATTGAGGCAATGTTTGAAGAATCAAATACTTTATTATTAATACCATCAGCAAATCTGTCCTTTTCAATTTTAATCCCTGTGAAATCCAGTAGAATGTACTCTAAAACAAGCATTCACCCAGTTTTACACAATTTTAGTTTATTTCTAGTAATTTACCTGTCAGGCCAAAGACAAAAGGTGTGTCAATCTGACATGTTTTAGTTAGACTTGTGTTTAGCAAGCACTTTGCCTCATAAAGATCATCAGAGAAGAACAAATGGCCCTTGATTTTCCATTTAGAGAAACCAGGGTACTTTGCTCACCCTTTGTCTACTGCATCACTAATGCATTTTCCAGTACCCTATCCACTCTCCTTTCTTTTTAAGACTTCAAACAGCCCCAATTCCTTCAAATACTTTCAATATAGCAAAGAAGTTTTGCTTACCAATGGGGGGAAACAGATTGCTATGTGCACAGTGTGCCTTGATAAATCCATGTTAGTTGAATGATTTATAGACAATTCTTGCTTAATACAACCAAGATATGATACTCCCTTAAGCAGGCATCCATTCAAGGATATCACAGAAGCAAAGAAGGGACCTTTAAGAATGGAAAAGACCTCAAAAATTATCTAGTCAATTTACAGATTAAATAGAAAAAAATGGAGTGTTCAAAGACAAAATCTACCCCACATTTTCTAAACAACCCCTCCCAAAAAAAAACAAAAAAATCTGATGTTGAAGGGAAGAAATGGCAGTTTACAAGAGAGAAAGATGTTCTTGAATTAAATTCCTAAAGCTTTGCACAGGCCATAGAGAGTTGGCCTCAGCTTGGAGGTTCTGGCTTTAAGTGTTGCCTCTGACACAGACTGGCTGTCTAAAGATGATGAGGGACCTTGCAGTAGTGGCAAAGGAAGGCAAGGCATCACAATTTTTGCCCTGTCATAGCTTTGATTCAGATATAGCTAATTAAAAACAAAGGAAACTTGAATACTGAGATTTTGCTGAGATTTATCCTTCTGGCCTTTGCATTTCTGAACCAAATACCTGTAACAGGAGTACCTCCCTTTGTCAGACACTAGGGGTAGTTAGGTGGCACAATGCATAGAGCATAATGAATAGGACCTGGCATTAGGAAGAATCATCTTGTTGAGTGCAAAAGTATCACTTGCTAGCTGTGTGACCTTGGGCAAGTCACTTAACCCTGTTTGCCTCAATTTCCTCATCTGTAAAATGAGCTGAAGAAGGAAATGGCAAATCACTCCAGTATTTTTTGCCAAGAAAGTTCCAAATGTGGTCATGAAGAGTGAAAAATTACATGAGAAAATATTCAGTTCTGGGGGAAGAGAAATTTTAAGCTGTATGTTTTAGGGATAGTCTTCTTTGGCTAAGAGCAGTCTGTAGTCCAGGTCCATAGATTCTGTTTTCAAATGGCAGAAATTTATCAACCCATAAATAGTCTGCCCAGTCAGCCAGACCATAGTCAAAAAGAAAGAGAGGCACACCTCAGTGATTGAATACCCAAAGTTTGAATGATGGGGGGGTATGTATACTAACATGTAGCTATATGAGAGGAAGGGGCTGCTGCTGCTGCACATTCCGTAGTAATTTCTTTCCCCCCTTCAAGTTACTTGTATGGAAATAATTTTCGTTCATCCTTTTGAAAAGATGGACCAGGGCAAACTTTGAAAATCATTCCTTCCCTGCCAGTACTGCCCACCCACAGAACTGAATTTGACTTAAAAACATAAATACATATCTATGTTCAATTTGCAAATTGACTTAAATGTCAACATCAATACAGATCTATATACCAGGAAGAGGGGGATTTTTCTGGCATAGAAAAATATTTGTGTCTCTTTCCTCTACTCATTTACTGATTCTAAGAAGAAGTTCACAGACTTCACCTGACAGTCAGTCAAAGGGATCCATGACAAAAAACTAGGAACCTCATGGTAGTGTTGGCACTTTCAAATAGTAGTGACCCTATTGACCAATTACATTAAATTAACCTCTTCTTGGACTTCAGAAATCTCCCTGTCATATGACAAGCCTAATCTAATTTATGCTGGTCTGGGAACCAGGGGCTATTATCAATATGTAATCATGGTATAATTCACAACAACCAAGGTGGTATATTTTATGATGAATTTATGTATTATTGCTGGCAATCAATTTTATAACCATTTATTGACATATATACTGATCACATAATATTCTACAATCGCTTTGTATTAAAACATTTACAAGAAGAGAGGACAATACTTTTATTAAGACACAAAGTTTTAAAAAAACAAGAGATTTTATTAATATATTTAGAATTCTCTTAAAGGAGAGTTGGTGTCGTAGAAATGCAAATTGCAGTGAATGGCCTGTGATGATGCAAAGAGCAGTTGAAGGACAAACCTCAGTAGATGTTGCTGTAGAACGCTCCCTGCTGGCCAGCGAGTAAAATTTTCATGCCCTGTTAGCTCTGAAGTTGCTTTCCTGATCTTTCATAATTTTTGGGTTAGACTAGGTGGAGTGGGGGTGGGGGGAACGGAAGAGAAGGAAGGAGTTAAGTGATTGAGCATTGTTTTCTTCCAAAGGTAATGAAACTGAAAAAAGTGAGAAAACATCCTTGGTGCATAGGATCAGAGTAGGAAAGAACCTTACAGAGGCCATGGAGTCTTACCAGCTGACTTTTACTGATGAAGAACCTGAGTTTAAAAGAGTGTTAATGATCCCTACTGGGTCATAAAGGTAATATGTGGTAGAGTAGTGAACCCAGGTCCTCAGGCTGCACTATATTAAAGATTCTCTAGGTATACCAGCCTTTTACTTGGGAATCAAGGTGACACTGAGGCTTTAAAGCAGGCAGGAGCTCATAATGACGATGGTCTGAGCTATGGAAGTGGCATAAATCACACACATAAAAGAAAATGATTTGGTGAAAGACCCAATAGTTGCTCATATCATAGCTGACAAGTGAACAGAATTTGTCTTGCAAACTGAAATATGAAAGGTCAAGTGATATATGAATAAATAAATGGATGAGCATTTATTAGGTGCTTGCTGTGTATAAAACACTGGGCTAAGCCCTAAGGGAGGGGATATAAATAAAAAAAAAACAAGACAGTTCCTGCCCTCAAGGAGTTCACCTTCTAATTTGGAAGACAACATATAAAGTTTCAGTTCTACAAGTCAGATGGAAAAATCCCATAGTCCTTAGGGTATAGTGGCAAAGCAGATATTAATGCCTTTTCATATCATTATTTGTTTGACAAATCACCTCATACTTAAGTTTCAGTTTTCTTGTCCATGAAATGAGGAGTTTAATTAGATAAATACTAAGGTCTCTTCTAGGGTTAAATCTATGATTCTCCTTGAAAAATCTGATAAGCCAAGTTATTTCCAAAACCAATAAGACAACTCCTTACCACTCCATAGTCTTCAATAGTTAACATCGACATTGTTTAAGGGCGGAAACTCTCTTATTTAGAGGACTGGTGTGTGTAATAGAACCAAAGACAAAACTGTAAATGACCCATAATTTTCTGCATCCCCTTTGTTTTATAGATGAGAAAACTGGGGCCCAGAGAGATTGTAACTTCCCCAAGGTAAATGGCATAGATCATAGCATGAAGTCTAATTCTAAAACAGGTTCTTTGTTCTTTATGCCTAGTCAAATCCAATTTGTCTACTAGAAAAGGAGGGGGTATAAGACCATCATATATATTCACTGGAACCTTGTTTCAACTAACCTCACATCTTAGCCAGCAGTTTATATCCCAGAGGAATCTCTGCAAAACAAAACAAAACAGATTAATAAACTGAGGAACCGTTACTGCTCTGTTCTTGAGCCACCTGGGAAAAAAGTATTAGAACAAAGTGGATCAGAATATGAGAGAATTCCTAGTTCTCAACCTTGAGATCCTGAGGGAGGGAGGGTCTTGTGTCATGCCAATCTTGGTATAGCCCTTCATTCATAATAGGTGCTTGATAACTGTCTGTCGAACTGAATTGTATTGAACTCATAATACTAGAGGTGACTTTGGCTTCAGATTATCTATATGTACTTTCCTGTATATATGTTTGCTATATGTTATATAGCTAACGCAATAATGTTTCTTTAAAGAGTAGATCAAACTAATTACTCTCCCAGGATCTTTCCGGAGTGCCTCATCCTGGCATAGTTGGGTCCTACTACTTGAATAAGTCTTTGAATATGAGCCTTGAACACAGTGTGTTAGTTGTTCAAGAACCTGCCTATTTGGAGAGGCTTATCATTTTTGTAATTAGTGAATAACCTTTACTAAATGAGTCACAATCTCTGTGGGTGTAAAAAGTACTAAAACAAGAAATAGATCTTTCAAAAAACTGTTAAGTATCAAATAGTTTTGGACCTTCTGCCC
>WOXC01002566.1:10000-42500 GCA_011680675.1 Gymnobelideus leadbeateri
TGGCCAAGGACTTCTCTGGAGATTGGTCTCTAAATTTTAGGGGTTCAGTTCCACCGCAGACAAGAAAAAACAGCAATGACTGTTGGGCAACTGAGAAAACTAATCTTTATAGGACTGGTCATTTGGGAAACTTGTTTGTGGAATCTCTGTAGTTGTACATTTTTTTTTCTGAAAGAGTGTCAACTTCAAGGAAGTTTCGTCATTCTCTTGGTTTTAGCTTGAGATGATCAACTTTTTAAAAAAACTTTCCTTTTTCATTAAAAATAGCTTTTCATCACAGCTTCTTGAACTGATATATTCTTTTTTACTTAACCCCATTTTTGTCAGATTTTTAAAAGATTCTTCTAGAAAAACGGAAACCTTGTTTGTAATGTTCAGATGTGTGTGTGTGTGTGTGTGTGTGTGTGTGTGTGTGTGTGTGTTTTAAGTAAGTCAGGAAGAGATTAACTGATCGTATTGTATTCACAGAAGTACGAACCTATTCCTGGTGTAGTTGGATTTTTTCTTTGAAAGCACGATAGGGTAGGAGAAAATTTATCAAAAACCTTTAATTGTATCTTTCCTTTTGGTCACAGATTTGCCACGGAAATAGCCTGCTGCTGGATGGGAGACGCTCAAGGGAAGCGCAATTTCAGAACTGTTTCTGTGGGGTAATCATTCCCTCCTGTTCCACGGCAACCAGCTCTCCCCGAAGACTTTTTATTGTGTGGCAGAGGGACTGCCTAACCTTTTTGCCTTTGCTTGTCTTTACCACTTGTTTCCACACACTCCCAGGGGCTTTTATATATATATATATATATATATATATATATATATATATATATATATATATATATATATATATATATATATATATATATATATATATATATATATATATATATATATATATATATTTAAATTATAGTTACGACTTCGCGTACATCCTTGGAGAAGAAAATACTCCGCATGGGTGCATTTCCTGGGTATGCAGGCGCCGAGGCTAGCTAACCACATCCTACCCTCAATCCAACTTCGTACCTCCCTGTCCTTCTAGAACTGTCACCCTGACTTTGTGGTTGCCACAGGAGGAAAGAATCCGATGGTGAAGACCAAGCGACAAAAGAGCGAAGCTGCACGTGATAAAGACCCCTAACCCCTCAACCCCGACTACCTGATCTGTCTGGTAAATTCAACCTCAGCAAGAATTTCCCTAAATGACAAAGGTGTCAGCCGGAACAATGCCCTGTTTGTTTAACTGAACCTGACTAGTTTTTGTTTTACAACCACACTCCAAAGCAGCCACTACTTTGACTTCAAATGGGTCCCTGACTTTGTCAATAAGCATAAATATCCCCCACACTCCCCCCCCCCTACAGATTTCCGACCGAGATCTGACTTCTTGAATTGTCAAATAGGAGTCAATGAGGTCAAAGAAAGAAGCGACTCTCCCTCTTCTTTCAACAGGTTGTAAGTTTCTGAATCAGGTTGTGTTTTTAGTTACCTGAAAATACCTATGGATACCAAGTCCCCGTCGTCACAAAACAATAAGTAGAACATCAATTCCTCCCAGGAACCCCACCTTCATCCTCACTCCTGTCATCCCATCCTGCCTTCAAAGAGAAAAAAACCCTCTTTCCCATCTCAGTCCGGTAAAAGCATGCAAAAGCAGGGTACAACAAAATAGACATTTTGTTCTCAGGACAGAGACTCCTTTACCACCACCAACCCTACCCTACCCCTTTCAGTGCCCAAAAGCTTTCTCCCATAGCTCTCTAACAGCTAAGCAAGAGCCCCCCTGCTGTTTCTCACCACCATTGCCCTGCATCTTCCCAGAACCTTAAATATCTTCGTTTTCGCTTTTAGATTTCAAATCTCTCCCTGGCCCCAAACGGGTGGTGTCTTAGATTTGGTTAGAATGTACTTTCAATATTAAATGGAATAGAATTGTTAATTGTTTCTATGATGACTCCTTTTCCCAGGTCTAATTTTCCCCTGAATGAAGTTTTGGGAACGTTCTTTTCCTTTTTTTGAATTAAGAGTATTAAAACACAGGCAGTTCAGTTAAACAAGATGCACTTCGGGAAAATATGGTGAGATTTTGAGCACTCTTGTCTTCTTTCCCTCTTTTTTTAGCTCTCATTCTCACTCTCCTGTTCTAATCCTTGTCTTCTCCTCCCTCCCCCTCCCTTCTTTCCTTCCTCTCTTCTTTCCTTCCTTCCTTCCTTCCTTCTCTCCCTCCCTCCTTTTCTCCTTTCTCCTCTTCCTTTGTTTTTTCAGAAAATTGTCTTACTTAATAGGGACCTTTTCCACAACTCCTCTAGTTGAATCATAAACTTTACCTTTGGAAACAAATCCAGGCTGTAATCGTATTTTTACCCTTTTCAGCAGCTTACTTTTCGCTATCATTGTCTACATCTTCATTACAATAAATTCCTCATTTGGAGAAACCTGAATATATCATAATTGACTTTCTGATAGAGAGAGGAAATGGTGACATTTCTATTTTTTAAATACTTGTGTCTACTGTTAGTAACTATAGATTCGTTGTTCCTGTGATTAGGTTTAATATAGAGCATTTACTAATCCAATTAAAAGCACACCTGGCCTGGAAAAGCTTTGTAATTATCAGGGGTGTTTTATCTGCACCCACTAGAAACCGTGAAATCCCTTCTAAAGGACTAAAGGACTCTAATATAGAAGTCTTGGCTTATGTGTTGAATCACTCTTTTGGAATTTTAACAGGTTTTATGTCCTGGGATGGTGTACAGGTATCCTTTCAGTTGCCCTCCCTTCTTGATAAATATCCCTTTAGTCTTGGGAAAAGTGGAGAAGTATTTACACCAAGGGACAAAGATTCACTCCTTTTGGGGGTCAATCCCATAACCTAGTTGAAACAAAGAATTAAAGAAGAAAAGATGGTTGGAGAAATGAGTATTCTACTGAGTCAAACAGTAAGCAGAGTAAAAGCTCCACACTGGAAAGAGTTGGAATAAGAAATGTCCTTTGTACCTGAGGTGTGTGACTTTACTTCTCTTCCATGCCAGGAACTGGCAGCAATAGAATCTATTGGAAAGGTGAGAGTGAGACGTAATCATCTTGAGACAAGCTTTCCTGTTTTTCATAAGGATAAGGGTTTAAGTTGTTTGGAGGGATGAAGACTTGTTCAGTACAACTGACAAGAGAAATTCCAGCCTACCACATGCCAGAGCCAGAACAAAGCGATCTGTATGTATACACGTTAAATGAAGTAGGTCATTGAGGCAATTAGGCTCTTAATTCGGGACCAAAAGCACTTTCACCTGGAAAAGTGCAAGAAGTGTTTATCAGGTGGTAGATGCCTAGGTAGTGCCTTGTTCTTTAACAGCAAGTACTTAATAAATGCTTGATAAGTGTTTGTGAGTATACTTAATTCCCCTGAAGTTTCCTCCAATTTTTCCGATCACTTTTCTTGTTGAGATTGCTTAGTTGCAAAATGCATTAAAAAAAAAAACTACCCCAAACTAAACAAAAAGAAAACCCTTATTCCTTGAACTAGAAAATCTGAAGGTCTAGGAAAATACTAATAGGACGTTAAACGTACGCGAGCCCGGATGCACACAAACATACCCACTCACCCACCCACCCACCACCACCCCCACCGCCGCCATGATCCAACTCCAACTGCATTTTAAGAGATGCAGGCTTCGGGCTAAGAGAAGTCCCAGTTCTCAATCCAAGAGCCCTCAGGAGGAGCAATCGTTTTCCAATTAGTAACCTGTATTCCAGCCAGATTCTGGTTTTCGTCAGAATGGAAAATCTTGGGCTGAAACAAGCTTAATGGTGACTGAGGAAAAGTCTACTGGCGTAAGGTGTTCACTTCGACTGCTGGCTGCTTGGGAGGACAGAGGAGAGTGTCAGTTTCCAATCCCCCTCCTTAGAGTGCCACAGAAGAGAAAGGATCGAAGGCCTTAAGTGGGAAGAAAGAAGCTATAGTACACTTAGGGGAAGTCTTGTTATACTAAGGGAAAGAAAAATGAAAGTGGTCGGGGAGACTGAGTGAAAATTGGATATAATTTAAGATTTGCCCACTTGTTGATTCTTTCATCAAGGTATAGGAGCATTTGCCCTTGATTTGAAAAGCAGATCAACGAACTTTAGAAGCTTTGACTACAAAAAGCAAGCTGCCTGCGGTCGCTGAGAGAACCCTGCTTGGTCAGATGACTTCTGGACCAGTAGCCGGATTGCCTGCGCCCGCCCCCTTAATTTGGGCTCCCCTCCTCTGGAGACCTGAAGCCAGGGGCTTTGGCATCCCAGTGTGGCATTTGACTCTCTTTGGGATGGGATTGTCCACCCTCTTTAATATGGGCAGAATATTTGGAATACTGAATCTTTGGGCGCTCTTGAAAACACAAATACACACACATCACAACACAGATGACCCAAGGGTCTCGAACCCATCAGGAAAAGTAAAATTGCCCAGTCCCTGCTCCATCTCTCAACATTTCATCTCTACCTTTTGTCCTCTGGGCTAGGCGAGAAAGAAGTGGGAGGAAGGAGCTACCTAAAATAGATGCCCTAGACTTTAGTGACCTCCATTTATAATTTAATTTTAGTCTGCGAGAAATGAACTGAGGACCCAAGTCTCCTTCTGGCCAAGGAGCTATAATCTCTACAGGAATCAAATTCAGAGATCCCTCCTCGAAATCGGATTGAGAAGAAAGACCTCCTTTACTGCACCAATCTGTCTCCTCTTTGGGCCACAGAAAGCCCCACTCCCCCCACCCCCAACTCTGCAAATCTGCTTTTTCTTGTTGAGTATTTGCCTTAAAAAAAATCTATAGAATAACTATAAAGAATGATTCTGTGGTTCTCTTTAACACAGAGTTTTTTGGGAAATTTTAAATCCAGATTGTTATGTGTTTTGACCCGTTAGCATATGTATAGAAGTGCGCAGGCTCCCCTAAACATGCAATGATTAACTTCAGTAAGTGCTAGCATGTCTCCTTCTTAAACCAGATCAACTGGCTGAAGTATAATCTTTGCCATTTTGGGTTGATGCTCTATTTTCTTTCTGTTCAGGGCTCCGTAAATAAGGTCATGGTATCCACTGTAGCCCTAAAGAGACAGGAAAAAAAGGGGAGGTGGGAGTTTTCCTTGTTTAGAAACTTTTACACAGCTCTTTTTTTCTTTGAAAATGGTGTCTTCTCTGAGTATGATTGATTTCGGGGGTCCGTGGAGATTCTTCTTTTTCAATATGATGCCAGAATGGAAAGAGGAAAACTTTATCTCTTCTTCGCACCCCCCCCCCCCAATTCTTAAGTTCTTAATGGTGTCATTAGCTGGAGATAGACCTTTGAACATCTCCAGAGAAAGATCACTCTAAATTATAGCTATTCCTCTTCTGATCCGAGCGTAAGCTGAGTCTTTTTATGATGCTGTCCATTTCTCCGCATTCTTTTTTAAAGGGCCAAATCGCTCTGACTAAGCAGATCCCCAGATCCTTGGCTGATTTTTATCTCGCCTTATGGTTTTGCCTTAATTAGGGGGTGGGGAACTAGAACTAACGTTTAAAAAAACTGTCAAAGGAGGAGGAGGGGGGAAAGAAGGGGTAGGGGAATGGAGCAAAGGAGGTGAAGGGGGGAGAATGGGGGTGGGGAGGATGGAGCAAAGGAAAAAATTCAAAAATCGTAAAAGGAAAGGGAGAAGTTTAAGCCCAGAACTCATTGTTTCCTTTATTTCAAAGGGGAAAACCTGAACGATTCTCATCCTTTTGATTGATTAAGGCCTTGAATAACTCGAGGCTCGGGAGTGACAGTTTCTGAATAGACTTTTGCAAATAAAGCGCACTGTGGAGCGCGGGGTTGGCACTTCAGAGTGTAAAGGAGGCGAGTTTGCTGGCACTTACCAAGTTATAAATAAAAGGACATGCACAATAGTACCTTCTTTAAGGACAGACAGTCTTTACAACACTCCTGGCGTCATATCCTGCTGTGGTCACTTCAGCTCCTAGCCAAGACTTAACTCCTTTTCTTTTTCCCCCGCGGTTTAGTTTGAATACTACAATAAATTCCTGAGAACAAATGCTCGTGAGCAAAACTTTAACATATAAGATGCGTTCTCTCCAATCTGATTCTATATCTATACGTCTAGATTGTCTAGACGTCTAGATTGTCTAGAGACTGTCCTTCCCTCAGATTTTAGCTTAAAGAGAGAGAGAAGAGACTGTTTTATCTCCATCTCCTCCTCCTCCTCCTCCTTCTCCCAGCTTCACCTCCCCCCCCCCACCATCCTCGGGCTTCATCACTGCCCTCGGCCTCCTCCCTCCCACCCCCAGTCGGAGGAAACAAAAGAACTTTATCAGCACACAGACTGAACTTTTCCTTTGGTTTGTCCCACACTCTTTGACCAGGGCATCACACAAACAGCTGCACGTTTACAACCACAGTCTAAAGAAAAGGTGACTGGAGGGAACTGACTTGAAGAAATTTTGAAGGTCGTGGATGCCTCCTTATTAAAATCGCTCCCCTCAAGTGGCACAGTTCCAAAAAAAGGAGAGGGGGTGAGTAGAGAAAGAAAAGGATGAGAAGAGAGAGAAAAGGGAGGAGAGAGAGGGAGAGAGAGACAGAGAGAGAGAGAGACAGAGACAGAGACAGAGACAGAGACAGAGAGACAGAGACAGAGAAAGAGACAGAGAGAGACAGAGAGACTGCCTGAGTAGCTAGCTTTCCAAGCCATTCTCCTTTTCCCCTTCTTTGCATTTTCTCCTATCCACTTCTTCCTATGAAAGGACATTTTATCAAGGGAAGAAGCAATGGACTGGGTCACCCTCTTCTACTGAGGCCTTGATAGTAATGATGAGAAGAGAAAGTTGCGGATTTCACCCAATCAGCTTGTGTATCCTCTAGACGGGACAGTCTCCGTGTTGGCCAATCGCAGCTCAGGGCTCCTGATCGAGCTTTGGGTGAAAGAACTAATAAATACTCCAGAGCAGAGTTCCTTTCACTCTGTATCAACAACAGGAAGAAAATCATTCGTGCCACCCTCACTTCCCCCTCCCCACACCCCCTCCCCCATTTCATATCAAAGTGTGCCAATCCCTACACCGTGGCCGAAGTCGCCGCACACCGGCTTGTGCAACGTTCCCAGACTTGCACAAACTTTGTTGTCGTGGGTTTGATTTTTCTTTTGTTCCCTCACTCATCCTTTTCTCTTTTTGCATTTCGATCGGAAAAGATCGCATCTTACTGAACAAAACGAGAGGGAGATTTCCTTTCTTCCCTCTTTTATTTTATTTTTCCGAGGGGGAGGGGCTTGCTTGATTCGGCGGAGTTCTAGATTGCCAGAGCTGCTCCCTACTCTTTTTTTAGCCTTCACCTGGATATAATTTTAAAGTGAAGCTGTCTCCAAAATGACAACTCTGGCTGGAGCTGTCCCGAGAATGATGCGACCAGCTCCCGGACAAAACTATCCTCGCAGCGGATTCCCATTAGAAGGTAAGTTTGGCCCTTTCCTCCTCTGGCCCGAACCTAAGGCTGGACGCCTCCGAGCTTAAGACGCAGACTTTCCAAAGCTCTTCGAGCCTACGTGTGTTTCCTCGGGCACTTCTTGCTTTCAGTTCTGCGTCGTTCTCATTTAACAAACAAAACCTAATCTTGGAACTAAGCAGTACTAGAAGGAAGCAAGGTCAGAATTTGTCTTTCGATTTGCAAATGGAGACGGTTGCTCCTAGCTTACACTTATATTGGTTCAAATGAATTGCTCTCGTTTCCCATCCACATTTTATGTTGTTGTCTCTGGGAAATTCTTTGCTCTAAAACTAAATAAACCCTTCTTAGACCTCGAAGGCAGGCAGCACGTCTGCATTTCTGAAGTGAGTAGTAATGGGTTGCCTGGAAATGGGTCAGGACTATCTCTTCGTTCTCAGCATCTTGTGTCAAACAGTAGTCCTAAGGCAATGTTTTTGTTTTCATCATCTCCATCTCAGTTATAGCTCTGGCCAATTTAAATTCACCCCAAGTCCCAAATAATTTACATCGGTTTGGGAAATTAGATCTGCCTAATATTTCTCGGAAAGCCACCAGGGGTGGACTATAATAAACATTCTTAAAAGTTAGTTTCCATAAGGCTTGATTTGTAAGAAGTGTAGTGTAGTGTAATTGTCAGGGAAGTGTCATTCGCATAATTTATCAACATAATATAATGTAACATAATTTAAAAGGAAAGAAATTAAGGCAACGGTAGTCTATGATAAGGTATAATATATAGTATACAGAACACTCGTCCTCCAGTCTCATATGCCCTTTCCAAGTAACTTCTAATTCGTTGTGGATTCCTTCAATTTCAAAACTCCTAATCGAAGAAAAAAGAAGTGTAACAGGTGAAAATCTACCAGATGGTTTGGGCTATTTTGAGTCTCCAGTGGTCCAGTCACTATCAAGAAACCCTAAGGGTTGTCAGATAATCCAAACCCCTGGTAAACAGAACGGCTGAAACGGAGAGTTTATTTTCATAGAGAACAAGTGGGCTGCCTTAATTTGTGGGGTTTTTTCTTTATGAAGTGCTGATCTGGGGGGGGGGGACTCAGCAACTCTTTTCCAAAACTCTTTCCCAACTTTTCTTAAGTTCCCAATCCCCCAACTCCCCAGACACTGGAGGAAAAGCAACTTTTTGACAAGCGGTTTACACCCTTTCATGCTAACTTTTCCATAAGGCCATTTTGAAGTGCTGCGGTTTTTTCCCTCCTCTTCAGGGTTTTAATCACCCAGGAGAAAGTCTCCAGTCCAAATAGTCCAGTACTATGAAGGCAAATATAGTGACACTGATATCAGCTTCTAATTGTTGTAAAATGCTGGTCCTATAATGCTGTATTTGTTAGACGTTCTTGTGTCCGAGTCTGTTTTTTTTTTTTAAACTCATTTTAAGTAACATTTCTACTTTCCCTTCCCTCCCTTCTTTTTCTAAGTGTCTACTCCTTTAGGACAGGGTAGAGTCAACCAGCTCGGTGGCGTTTTTATCAATGGCAGGCCACTACCCAACCACATTCGTCACAAGATAGTGGAGATGGCCCACCATGGCATCCGTCCCTGTGTCATCTCTCGGCAACTACGGGTGTCCCACGGCTGCGTCTCCAAAATCCTGTGCAGGTATCAAGAGACCGGCTCCATTAGACCGGGGGCCATCGGGGGCAGTAAACCCAAGGTGAGGATTCTAGCCCAGCTAAAGGTGGCTGCCGTCTTGGCCTGATTCTCTTTGGTTGGGTGTTGGGCTGGGGGTTGGGGATGGTTGGGGGTGGAGAAGTTTTTCCTTGGTGATATTTTCAATACAAATGTTTCTATATCCAGAGAAGTGTTCGGGGGGCTATTTCATGTACCTACTGGAATAAACCTGGAGAGAACAGTGTTACTTACCCCTATAAACTAGAAATGAGTTTGGACTTTGACCGAGAACTCAATATACAAGTTATTTTAATAAACACATACACATCTCCTCAAACTGTGCAAGCTATGTAGGCCTACCTGTTGAAGTCCTTTCTCTAACTCCTTATCTCACCACTTCGCCTCTGCCTCCCTCCCCAGTCTACCCTCCCCCCCCCCACTTTCTCCGACCTGCTTTCACTTTATGGTGTCTGGCAGTAGGAGTCTTCTTAAAACAAACTCAAACTGTTCAGGGGTGGGAAAGGACAGAAAGTCCAGGTGACTGGAACAGACAGATGAAAGCTTGAAGAGCAGTTTCCATCTACAACTTTTGAACACTTTCCCCATTTTCCTTTAAGGAATCCCCCGCCCTTTCCTTTTCTTCTCACCAAAACTTTTGCACAGTTTTTTTGGGTGGGGGATGATATAGAGACTCTTCATTTGTTATTCCTAAGATAAAGCCAAGGTCTAGAGACATTTAGGTTATTTTTAATATACACAACCAAGAGGAGGAATAAAAGCAAATTCAAGGGAAAAAGTAACAGATGGACTTTAGGGATATTTGGAGGAAAATGAAGATTCTGCGTATCCACTCCCTCCAACGATCCATTGATTTTTTAAAAATCAATTTGTATTTTAAAACATCAGAGAAGCAGTTTCTCAACCATGGAGACACATTGCTTTCTTTTCTTCGGTCAGTTAAGGAGGTGGAAGATTCTAGGAGTAATATTTCCCTAGGATGTCTCTCCAGGGCCAAGTTATTTAGCTTCGGGTTCCCGAAGATTCAGTTGAGATGCCCTCCGCCCTCCCCATGTAGTGGCAATAAAGATGGGTCGTGGTCAGGAGTCCCTAAGAGTTATTACTGGTAGTTTATAGCCCAACTCTTTCATTAAGCCTAGTGGACACCGCTCTGAGAAACTGGTTTACGGTTCTTCACCTCTCTCTCGGTTCCTTTCCTAGGAAAATACACTAAGTGAGTTGGTCGTTTTTGCTGCGAAGAGAGAACTTTGTAAGGGAATTAGAGCAGATAATGGGGACTAGAATTGGAGGGCCCATTTATGAAGGTTGTAGACGTCCTTCGACTCCTTCAGCGGTCAACCGAATCAACTTTATGGCTCGTCTGTTTGCTCTATTAAAGCAGGTGACAACTCCTGACGTTGAGAAGAAAATCGAGGAATACAAAAGAGAGAATCCGGGCATGTTCAGCTGGGAAATTCGAGATAAGCTGCTCAAAGACGCGGTCTGTGACCGAAACACCGTTCCCTCAGGTACTGAAGGCCAGCCATTCACATCTCCCACAAGCCCTGCTTTCAGTCTCTGTTCCTCTTAGTCCACTGGTTCAAGAAGTAACCGCCTCGTAGAGGATAATTGGGCAAGGCGATGGGGAGGGGACATCTAATAAGCAGCCGGCTCCCGGGGCCAGGAAATATTTAGGAAACCTGGATATTAATAGCCTTTATCTTGTGAATCCTAGTTGCTTCTCGAAGCCGAAGGGGAAAGTTACTAAGCAGCCACGAAATACGCTGCCTGTAGGCTAGGCACAGGAGGAGAAAGACCCGGGAGGCAAAGTGTTTATTAATATTGATGGTCTGTTTTAAAAAGAAACAAATGTTTTCGTAACCCCATCATAAAGGAAATAGGGGACATGCCACCGGAGACTTTTCAATGTCTAGGAAGGAAGATGTAGAGCAACCGTCCCATAGCTGAGGCGTCTCCACTGGGGGAGGAGGTGAAAGAGGAGCAGAGGGGAGGAGAGAAAGAGAGAGTTTGTTTTTAATTAAATGGAAACTACTTTTCCCCCTTCTCCCTGCGAGAAGAGATATTTCAGAGCATGGATTTGTTTACCAGACAGGAATCTGGAAAAAATAAATGAAGGAGAATGCATTTTCCTTTGATTTTACAATAGCAAACTATTCTGGAGTTGAAATCGAAACCCTTCATGCCCTCAAAAAAAAAAAAGTTTACTTTCTGTGAAGAGAACTTGGTTGTGGCACTCTCTGAAAACGAACACTGCTCCGCAGAGTTCAATAGTTGGAAGGTTGTTCCTTGGCCTGAACACTCTGACCTTAGTCCTTAGGGCCGAGAGAAATGCTTCCCCAGAGTCAAAGAACTGTATGTATGTAGTTTGGGTCCTCAACTTGTCGCTGCACTGTTTCCTCGGGTCACAATAAACTTTATCTATATGGGTTCTGGGGATGGGGGAAACAGGTGATTGTGTACATTTCATTGAGGGGTAGGAACGTCGCAAGAGACGAGGTTGGGAGATTTTGAAGGATGTTTTCAGACAGCCTAGGGAAGCGGTTGGGGGATATTTCCCTTTGACAACAAATCTTCAGGGCTCCAACTTTTCCTTTTTCCCCCTTGAAGTGAGCTCCATCAGCCGTATCCTGAGGAGTAAGTTTGGAAAAGGAGAGGAGGAAGATGCAGAAATTGAAAGGAAGGAAGTGGAAGAGAATGAAAGAAAGACCAAACACAGCATTGACGGGATCTTGAGCGAAAGAGGTAAAGGAGCGAGTTTCTTTGCTGTTGAACAAACTCTGGCGGTTCTCGGAGGCTGGGAACCTGGGGATTCATGGTTTTCGGTTTGTCTGCCCGATTTTTTTTTTTTTTTTGCTTCAATTGCTTCTCTGAGTACGTCGGGAGGTTTTCTAGGGAAGGTCAAGGAAACATTACTTGTCGTTATTTGCTACAATACAGGTATTGGTAAATTCAAAAGAAAAAAGGAAGGTGTACTACGACCTCCTTTCTTTTCTTCCCTCCCCAGCATCTCCTCTTTCTTTCTGCCCTCCCCACTCTGCTTATTGGATTTTATTGTCCAGAAAATGATCAAGACTGATGTTCAGAACGTGGTGTTTATTATCTAGGGGATCTACACCCTTCTTCTTGTCTTTACTTCGGATGTAGAGTGTCTGGAGTTTGATGTGGTGATCTTTCTTGAGATGCTTTAGGGAATCTGGTTGTCCACTAGTAAGGATTTCTATGAGTCTAGAGTTGTTGGAATATTTTTGTATATTGGAGTAAGACCAATGAAGGTCTATGTCTCACGCAAAAATACATTTTTGTCTTCAAGATAGGAATGGGGGGAGGAGGAGGAGGAGGAGGAAGAGGAGGAGGAGAGGAGAGAAGAGGAGAGGAGAGGAGAAGGGAGGGGAGGAGAGGGAAGGGGAGGAGAGGAGAGAGGGGAAGGGGAGGGAAGTAGTATTGGAGAGTATTTACTAGCAGGAAGAAAGAAAGGCAAGAGAATGAGGAGAAATCACTTTTTGAAGTGTCTCTAAAGGAGTAAGGAGCAGCATAAACCCAGATGAATTTTAGATACAGTCACCAGATGCATTGAGATTTAAATTATCCTATTTTATTTGTTCATTTTTTATTTTGTCACACATAGAGTGTGTTATGTGTAAGAGTATTAAATGTGGTATATATTTTTCATCTCTTTTGAGTTTTTGTTCTACAGGAGGGTTCATGGTGTTGCACATGATATGTAGAAGTAGAAACCAAATGGAGAAAAAAAACCCGAATCTTATTTGTTGTAATTTTGCAAAAATCAAAGGGAGGGGGCACTTTTCTAGACACGCTTAAATTCTGTAATACTTCAATTTTACCTAATAGTGCTTTTTAAAACATTCATTTGTTTAAAATCACTAATACAAGAAAAATAAGATCACATCAAAATTAAGGAGGGGAGAGAAGAAGGGCTCTTCACAATGGGTAGAGTTAGGTGAACAAGTAGATTTTTTTTTTACTTTTGGTTTAAGATTTGTCAGAACACTTTCCAATAATGAGCCCATCACCCGAGATATCATTCCCCCTTCCCTTCTTCCTTTTCCACAAGACAGTTTACTTACAAGAGAGTTGAATGATGGAAAGGAATGTTTGTATTGCTTGGAGTTCTCACTTGTCTGTCACTTGGTTTTTCCTCAGTTTGCAAGTTAGGCTGGGGTGTACGGACTGGGGTCTCCTTTTCGTATATTGAAGTAAGACCAAAGAAAGTCTATGTCTCGTTGATGAAACTTTGGAGAAAGTCCAAGAGACTTATTTTCAATAGTTTGTGTTACGCCTACATTTGATTAGAGTTGACAAATGCCCAGTTAGTTTTCTATGACCCTGCTTGAAAGAGCTGGGTTTCAACCTCCCATTCAGATCAGTCTATCACATCGAAGCTTAAAGGATCTCTTTCTATCTTTTTCTAGTTCCTTGTCAAGTACCATTTCCTTTCAGTCCAGCCTCCATTTGAACTAATGGAATTTTTATTTCAAAAAGCAACCTAAAGTACATTTAGATTGCCTAAAAACCAGGGTCAATATCTGGAATAAATGGGGAGGCTGGATGCTCAGAAATCACTATAAAAATAATCAAAGAGTAAATTAAATTAAGCCTCAGGCTGAGAGAGGGAAGATATGTTTTTGCAGTTTGTTTTATTTTTTCTTGCTAAGGTAAAATTGATAAGCAGCCTTAAACATGCTTCATTTCCAGCTTCTATGTTACCTGTCCTCCAAAGCTTTTAGTGGCTACTGAGAAGGATGACCAAGTTTTATTGCAACCATACTGTGGGGGGTGGGGGGAAGCAAAGAAAACAAAACCAAAAGAGCAATTATCTTTAGATTGAGGGGGAGAGTTTTGAAGTTTTTGCATTTCAGTTAGTGAGAAGACAGAACAGGAGAGGAAAGGGGGAAGGGAGGGGAGAGAGGGAACTGAGAGAAGGGGAGAGGAAAAGAGGGGAGAAGAGAAGAGACAAGAAGAGAAAAGGGAAGGGAAGAGAAAGGAGAGGAGGAAAAAGGGAGAGGTGAAGAGAACCAGAGGTGTCAGAGAAGAGGGTAAAGAGAGGAGAGGAGGAGAGGATAGGTGGAGGAGAGAAGTGGGAGGGAGGGGAGAGGAAAGGAAGAGAGAAGCTTCTCAGTGTCCAATGCTTTGGTCCTTACTTGTAACTGGCAGCCCCCTAGCTCTCTAGAATGCCCTTTTCTGCACATAGTCAGTGGAAGGAGAGGAGACAAAAAGTACCAAATGAGCTGGTCAAACATTTGTACAACTTTTCCAGCTTTTACAAAGAAGGCCTTCTATACACAATCTACACTTGGAGATGAACTTGGAAAACAAAGAGGGTAGAGTCCATTGAAACTCACACTTTAGCTTTGCCCAGACAAAGCTTCAGCTAGCAGCAGCTTGATGTGAACAAAAGAAGGCAACCTTTTTATAATTCAAGGAGAAAAGAAGAGAAAACAGCTCCACAAAAGACCGAGAATAGACATTATGGGCTTGCAATGAGGGATGAATTATTCAATGAGCCCCAATAGCTGCTGCTCCAAGAAGTTTTATGGACTCTCCACCGTGGAAAAAGTGGCTATTTTCACCTACAAAATGTTTCTAGTCTTTCTACTCGTCTAGCTATGCCGGCTGCCATTCAAGAGAAACTATGGCCATCCTTTAAAACCAGAGTAGTCCTCTAGAAGAAGGATAAAAAAAGAAAACAAAAACCGCCCAATTGTTATACGCAAACACACACACCTCAGACTCCAAAGCCTAATTTAATTTGGGGTTGTCAGGGAAGCTGCATCTTTAGTCAACCCTGCCTTTTCCTTCCCTAGCCCAAGAGGAAAGGATTGGAGATGTCTCGGCAAAGACTGGAATAGCAACAAAACAGGGTGTAGGTTCTTCAATATTTGGACACCATAGTAGAATGAGGGGGGGGGGGGCAATCCAGGGCCTTGGACTTGGCCCAACTGGAAAACAGTAAATGTTTCTAAGGTAGCCCGGATAATCGAAGGGAGGTGCTTTTGCTCAGGGTTACCTCCCTCAATCCAATATCTTCAGGGTTAGTTAGGATTTATTCCTGCTTTCAATTCTCCACTACTTGTGAATCTATTATCTGCTATTACCGATCGTCTGCTCTATTTCAAGCCTGGCTTGGGAGCAAAACCAAGGCGAGATCCTATGTCTCATTTCTGAGCTACGATTGGATCTAGGAGTGGGAGGGAGAAACGTTTGGTGGGTTAAAAGGTGTCACGACTTCTTCCAGTGCCCTTCATTTCTTAAACCTCTCCCTTGCTCCAACAGCAGGCGGGTCCCAATCGGGAGAGCGCTGGGGCGCAGTATCAGCAGGTCGCATACGCTCGGCTCGAGCAGAGCTGAGCCCACTGGCCCTCAGCGCTTCTCTAGCCTTCTCTTTATTCTGGCTCCCAGTTGGATTGGGGCTGGAGCAAAGGATGGGGTTGGGGCGGGGAAAAGGAGGGGAAAGGGATAGTTGGGGGAACCAGGGCCTTTTTTTTGCCTTCTGGAGCCCAGCTGCCTTGGCTGCCCTGGCTAAAGATGGATAAGCCAGGGCCCCCCTTTTGCCAACTAGGACCGAAGCAAGAGGCTTGGCCACTAGGTCCTGGCGATGGAGAGATGAGACACTGCCTGCCGCCGCCACAGCGGCTCTGGGTGACATCGGCGGCCCTGAGCTCAATGGGCCCCTCTGTTCCCCCGGCGCAGCGGAATTGGCCCTTAGGCACAGTCACAATGGACCAGTGCCCCCAGTCATGCGCACTGCGTCAAAGGGCCGCTCCGCCTTCGGCCCCCTCTCTTTCCTGGAGCTACTCTCTGCTAACTCTACGGGCCGAATCCGACTCAATTCCCTCCTTTATGTACTTCTCACTTTCATCTAGACGCAACCCTCTCCACCCCTCCTCTTTTTCCTCTTATTCTTGCCCCAGGCTCACATTAGCGAAATTTCTGCGACCTCCCCCTATTTTTTTTTATTTTAAAGAAAGCCTTTAACACAAAAGCCGTGACCAGTCAATAGAAACTGCTCATTCTCCTCCTCCTCCTCCTCCTCCTCCTCCTCCTCCTCCTCCTCCTCCTCCTCCTCCTCCTCCTCCTCCTCCTCCTTCTCCTCCTCCTCCTCCTCCTCCTCCTCGGGTGACGCTTTTCCTGTTTGTGAGTTTTGGGAAACATTTTTACTTTGTGCTGTAATGGAATTAGAGGACAGATGACGGCAGTAAAGTGGACACGCGACTAACAAGCCTCTATCTTAAATATTTAGATGCAATGTTACAATTACTGGCTTGTTGCATAGGCTTTGAAGTGGCTGCTCCTGGGCTAAGGGGGGAGCAAGGCTGGATTGCCAAATTGATGTTTTGATTGGGATTGGAGATACACTTTGTGATTGTGTGTGTGTGTGTGTGTGTGTGTGTGTGTGTGTTTTAACAAGTCAGCAAGGGAAGTTGACATAATTCTTGTGCCAGACTTCATGGACCCCAAGCAAGTATGAGTTGGGATATTTGCTTTTAAAAATTTCCCTTCAAATCTCAGGTCCTGACAATTAAAAAAAAGTTTTATTTATTATTTTCTAAATCTGAGCAATAAAGGATTCATTCGTTTCATGTTTCATTTGGGAAATCCGATTGCTTCAAGAATTATTAGAGGGGGGAAATGTAACCAACTAAGTGGTATTTGGCTTGTGGTGGCATTTTTTAGTAGTTTAAAAATACTTGAAAAGTGTTTTAAGTATTTCATTACTAGTGGGATAAAACCTCTAGCAATTTTATAATTAGCAGGGCATTACTTAAAGGGAAGGAACTGTAAGGCCAGCTTTTCACGCTGCTGTGGAGGACATTTTGGAAAAGACTAACTTTCTTACAGATTAAAATCATAGGGGAAATGACTTTATGCTCATGCCTGTAGGTCTTTTTTTTCCTTCACACTAGATAACCGGTCTCTAGAATCCAGGGTTTGTTTATTCTATTTAGACTACAGCTTTATCTTTTAAAAGTTTTTTATTTTCTCTGAAATAATCACAGTACCGAATTTCTATCTTGGTTACATGTTAAATTTCAAAATGTGAATATCAGAATTGCAAGCGAATTAGAATACTGGTATGGACTTTGGTAATATTTAGCTGTAGAATTTGGGGTTGGGTAGGTGGGAAAGGAATCTTTTAACTCAAACAGAAGTAATAGACTCTTAAGATCTTTTGGTTAACTCATGAGCATTCATTTCTTTTCTAGGCGTTGAAAACATGCAAATGTTCTCATTAAATGCTTGAAAATTAGATGTTTATTTTTGTATTTGATTTGTCTATTGATAGTACTGGAACAAGACTGGGGTTTGCTAGAGAGTAGCTGTATTCACGCTGATAGATCATTTAAGAGTCCCTAGGGCGAAGTAATAAAAGTGGGATGAGAAATCAAGTAGAACTAGCAAGTGCTCTTTAGTTAAGGAGAAACTGAATGAAATGCTAAGCAATAAATCTACTGGATACAAATTTTTCCGTATAAATGTCATTTCAAATCCACGAACAAATACTTTTTGAGGGGGAAAATACAGTAAGCGTGAAATTAAATTTTAAAGTCTTAAACTTAGGCTCTGACAGGAGAGGGTTTTTTTTTTTAATCTTTTGCTAACGAAAGGCATGTACACTTTTAAGTGTAAGGCAGAGAAGAATTTTCCCTAATTTGCTCCAAAGTGGGCCCACCCCCTCACTGTTAAGTAAGGCGCCTTAACTCTGCGTGGCTACGGGAAAACGATGAAATTTAAAAGCCCCAAACCAAACCAAAACCCCCAACTCTGACCAGAGTATAGTGTACCTGGGGCGTGTGGAGACAATTGATTTGGGCTATTCCACTGCTAAGACAGGCAATTTCTTTAAGCGGGTAAATAAAGATTCCAGAACCATTAGGTACGTACATATATAACTAAGGAGACGCTACAAGGCAATTAAGCAGTCATTTTAATGTCTTATCTCGATGGTTGCTCTGCAGTTGTTTTACAACCAGGAATTAAAATCTGAAAAGGAAGTTTTCAGTGTGCCTGGCCAAATATTGATTAAGTAGTTGTTTGTTGGTACCATTGTTACAAATTTAAAGGCCAGTAACTCTGCCCCTTGTTCGTCTTCCATTGTAACGGATTCTTAACCACAGAGATCAAAGTAGGATCATTTCAATTTATCTGTCTTGGAGAAGCTTTCTTCGCCTCAGAAATCTCTTTGGATTAATGGCCAAATGATCTTTAAGAAACGGTAAATGAAGCTTGCATTTTGTAGCAATCATGAAGCACATATTCCCCAAATGCTTTCAATTACATATGGTTATTTCACGTTTAAAACTAAAGTTGGTTTGGCACATTTGTTATCAAATATAGTCTGGGTTTGGGGCTAGTAACACATACATAGGGGGAAAAAACCTAATTCAATTAAGTTTCCTTTAAATTTTCTTCCTGGTGAGTACGACTTAGAGAGTGTTCCTCTTTTTATACCAAACAATATGGTGCATAATTAAACTCACAGGCAACTGAGAATATTTACTACATTTTCTTGCATATGTTTCCCTTCTTTGTTTATTTATAGACGGTTAGATGACTCTCATTTGTATTTATTACTGACTGTAATAGAGAAGTTGTATGTTTGTGTGTATGTAGTTATAGTTCATTTATAAATTGGCCACTATGAATTACAGTAGGAGTAAACTATTCTCCAGTTGTACAAGATAAACTTTTAATTGTCCACTGAATTGAACTTGGATTTATCACTGGTGTCATCAAGATTTCATCATAAAAATATAGCGTTGCATCACATAAGTGAAAATTACCATATTGAATGCCAGGAAAAGTATTTCCTCCAGATTTTCTGACTTAGTGTTGACTTGTAGATGAAATGTCAGATATTTGAGTCAAAGTACTCAGTACATTGGAGTATGTCCTTTTATTGTTATGATGAGAGTTTTTGAAGGGTATTTGTTTTCTCTTTAAATTCTCATCTAGTTACTTAATTCAATTTGAAATTTCAACTGATCACATTCATTTGGGCTGTGAAACTTCTATTTAAAAAAAAATTAACCACCTTGTGTCTTGGAAATCTGGAAGGTTTCTTCCTATCTGCCTCTGTTTATTCTCTCTATGTGGGTTTCTGCTGTAAGGTTTGTTTTTGTTTTATTTTAAGAATGTATACTAGTTCTTTTCTTCAGTCTGTCTGCTTCTTATAGTGACTAGGTCTCTGCCAATCATGCTGTGGTGTAGACAGACTATAGCTGATCTAGTCAGCTAAAAGAATTCTGGAATTGTTCAGTGTCAGTGATGTTAACCGAGACAGGGAAAGCACTTGGACAATGATTTCACTGGGGAGGAACTTGCCCCTGCCAAAGCAAATCAGCAACTTCTTTTCAACACAGAATCTTAGAGAGTTTTCTGGAGCACTGAGAGTTTAAGTGACTTGCCCAGGGTCACATAGATAGTACAGAGTCATTGAAAATTTAAACCCAGGTCATCTGGGGCCTTGACCAGCTCTCTATGCCTCAATGCCTCTTTGCTGCATTGTTGCACCTATGAAGTGTTTTGAGAGTCAATAGAGCATCAATCAGTCCATAAACAAGAAACATTTATTAAGTTCTTACTAAATGCTAGGCTCTCTGCTAAGGAGTGGGGATGCAAAAAGAAGCAAAAGACAATCACTGCCCTCAGTTCACAATCTAATGGGGGAGACAACAAACAAACAAATATATACAAACAAGCTATATACAGGACAAATAGGATATAATTAAAAGAGGGAGGGCACTTGAATTAAGAGGACTTGGGAAAGGTTTCCTGTAGAAGGTGGGATTATAGTTGAGACTTAAAGGATGTCAGAGAAACCAAGAGATGGGAAAGTGTTTCAGGCATGGGAGCCAGCCAGAGAGAATGCCCAGAGATGAGAGAGATGAAATGGAACAGTCAGCAGGCCAGTGTCACTGGAAAGTAGAATACTTGTCAGGGAGTAAGGTGTAGGAAGACTGTAAAAGTAGGAGGGGCTAGGTTATGTTGAATGCTAAACAGTGGATTTTGTATTTGGTCCCTGGAGATGCTACTGGAATTTAGTGAGTGAGTGAGTGAGTGAGTGAGTGAGTGAGTGTGTGTGTGTGTGTGTGTGTGTGTGTGTGTGTGTGTGTGTGTGATAGGGTAGGGACATAGTAGATAGGACACTGGCACAGCAACCAGGTAAAACCTGGATTTAAATCCTGTTTTTCACTTTTATTCACTGTGACTAAGAGAATTTTTAACCTTTTTGAGAATCTGACAAGTCTCTAAGACAAAGAACATTACAATTTAAGGATTGCAAAGCATTTTTATTAGTGTTGTATCATTTGATCCTTATAACAACCTTGTGAAATAGGTGGTACAAAATGTTTTATTATTATCTCCATTTATCACACAAGAAAGCCAAGGCTCTGAGCTATTGTGACTTGTCCATTGCCACTCAGCTAATGGGAATTCAAGCCCAGAAAGTCTCTTCCTTTTAAATCCAAGGCTCTTCTCTCCCTTCCCTCCCCTACCGTTTATATCACACAACCTCTTTCTCAATAATTGCTATATAAACATTTCATGTATTAATGTAGTAAATGGAATCAAGCCCAGCCAGTTCTCCCTAAATACAGAATGTGCTCCAAGGTTCATACTGGAGTGGGGAGGGGGAATTCTGTCCCTAGCTCTAGGATGTAATCAAGAAAGGGAGCTGATGCCCTCTGACAGTATTGTTGGCATCAAATCCCTTCTCTTAAAAAGTGATTAAAAGAGTGAAGTGAGTTGTCAAGATATCTCTCTCAAGAGAAATACTTTATAGGACTTACAGGATCATAGATTTTAATTTGGAAGGAACAGAGATTATCTGTTCCAAGCTCTTCATTTTTCCAGAGGAAGAAACTGAGGTCCAGGAGAACTAACAAGTTCATACAGATACTAAGTGGCACAGAGACAGTATTTGAACAGAAGTCCTCTGAACTTGAATCCTGTTACCTTCCATTAAACCGCACTGCCTGGTGAGAAAAGAGTGAAATATAGGAGATAAGATGCATGTTTTAAATGCATAGGTTTTGATTAGAAAGGTTTAAATTGATCTCTGGATTATGGGTCTTGAATGCTGCCCCCAGCATTCTTTTGCTATATGTGGCCCTCTTTTTTCTTGCCCAGTAATCTCCCACCGTTCAAGACTTGCTGGAAGCCAAGACAAAGTAGAGTCCTTTTCCCTCTTAGAGAGAAAAGATTTCCACCACTCATGTAAATGTACAGAGGAATTTTAGGATTATATATTTAATGCTGGAAGGGACCTTAGTGGAATTGAACTTAGATCCTGTGAATCCAGAGCCAACATTTTTTTTTCCTCACTGCATGGTAAAAAGCCAGATTTTAACTTACGCTTTTGAGAACTGAGCTGAACATTCAGTACATGCTGTCATCCATCAACTATCATCCACAGGTTGCTTAGTCAGTCAAATCTGGGTTCATCACTAGAAGAATGTCACAGAAAGTTCCCATAAAACTATGCATGATGTGATTATGTTGCTTACGGAATAGAATGGATCTAATTACTTCCCATTTTCATATAGTAATCACTACTGGCACAGTCAACAAAATTCAAGTTAATGTTACCCTCAAAAGACCTCTTCAGTGGCAAGCCATAAAAATTGACTGTTGTCAAAGCTAGATGTGGATGGGATCTTTGGCCGAGTAAGTGGAAGGATACACTTGGTAACTTAGTAATGTTTCTCTCTTTATCCCATAACAGATGCTTTCACATCAAAAGTAATTTAAAAAATACTTTTTCTATTAGAGGGCCTTTGTGATGTATGAGAATTTGAGATGGGTTTTATAGTATGTTATCCCTAGAAAGGTATTTTCTGTTAATTGACCACATCCCTTCCTTCTGTCAATAACTTCCACTTTATTCTGTCTATAAAGATGTGAGCTTCTTGGGAACAGGGTTTATTTGTTTTTACCTTTCTTTGTATCCCAAATACCTAACCTAGTGCCTTGAACAGAGAGTAGATATTTAATACCTACTCTTCGAAGACTCAGAGATCTTAGGCTGACATGTTATAATAATAATAAGTAGAATGTAAGCTTCTTGAGGTCAGGCATTGTTTTCTACTTTTCATTCTGTCTCTAAATTCCCAGTGCTTTTTACAGTGCCTGGTATGTTGTCAGAGCTTACTAAAACCTTGTTGTATTGAACTGGATTTGGAATATGTTTAAGTTCAGTGGTGTGAAACAGGAGTTTGTAAACTGACACCATGGCATTGTGAAAGGAGTCCTAGTTTTGGAGTTAGGGATGGAATTCAAATATTGCCTCTTCCTCTTATTACTTGTGTTGTCTTTTTAACAAGTCAACTAGCCTCTTTGGGGCTCAATTTCCTCATCTATAAAAAGGAGACCTTAGGATGATGATGTCTAAGATTTCCTTTAAGTTCTAAATCTATGATATTATGACCCCTTTCCAGTAGTTTTTTTAACGGGAAATAATCTCAGGGTGTTGCAGTGATTTAGCCAAAGTGGTGTGTGTTTACTTGTCTTGATTCTTATGGTAGTAATACAAAATATCTCATTGGGTCATTATTAGGAGACCAAATCTCCCTCTTAAAAACAAGTTGTTGGTACAACCAGTAGGTTACTTTTATCAAGAATGCTGATGCATTTTCCTATAGGTCTGCATTTTTTAAAACATGAAAATTCCATTTTTTTCCTCCATGATTTTAGGTAGCATCTATCTACATCCCATTCATTTCACCCCCTTAGCATATATGCAGAAATCCTTCCCTTAGTTGTATCCCTCGCTCAGTAAATATGTGATCATTTTACTAGGCAATAATGGGGATATAAATATTCTTTTCTCATACTTATTAAAATATATGTTAGACAAGAAACTAGTTATTCAGATATATTCCAATAATAAAACTATACCATAAACTCTCAGGCTAAGACATGACAGAATGTCAGTGGAAATATACTCCCTTCTATATATAGGAATATACCTCAGAGTCATACATGAATTGTATCTGAACCCCCCAAAATCAAGAACTCCAATTAATTAGAGTCATACTTCTAAGTCATAAGCAGAGCTGGATCGGTACTTCTGGGTCCTCCAAGGGTTGTAGTGAATGGGAACAACTTTGTATTTCAGTCATTTCTGATATGATTATGACCTAAGTGTATCCACTTGAATTTTTCATGTTAAGTATATGTTATTATGACCCATATGCAGAAATTGACTTATCAGCATATGAAACCAATGGTGATTTTTTCAAACCCCACAAAAGCCCTAGAAAAAAATTGATAATGCTATTGAATGAAAAATGTGAGTTTGCAATTATATTTTAAAAAGAATTTATGAATTTAGCAGCTTTGAAAATGACATTTATTTTTAAAAACAAATTTCATAAAATTAGGAACAGTGATTTTAAAGATTATAGCCCTGAATGACCTATTTCTTAAATCAATAAAGGGATGTTTTTCTTAAATTAACTTTGTTGTTTTGAAGCAATCAATCTTAGTTCTGGACTTATAGTGGGTAAATGGATTCACTACAAATAGACTGATTTCTGATTCTCACATGTATTATCTTTTCATTAAATTTTATTTAGTTCCCTTAGTTAGTTCACCGAACAGTTTCCTAAATTTTCTGGCTTTTTATTCATTTATTTTATTTTTTTAAATTTTATTGTTTGCTCTGTTTTTACCCAATAAATGCATTTACTGATGATTCCTCTTAAAAGTACCCCCTTTTAAGATATTTTTCCCTCCTTTAGAGCTCAAGTCTAGAAATACTAAGTAGTGTTTCTATATATTATTGTTCTAGCCCATTGACCACTTTCATGTGTTCTGTTCCTCTTTTTAGACTCAATCCTTCTATTCATTCAGTCCCTAGCTTGGTTTTGGAATTCTAGGTTCTGGGAATCTCTCTGTGTTTAACATGTCTATATGTTGTTGTATAGAGAAGTTGGGGTGAAAACAGAAAAAAAAAACCACCTCCTGAGAGAATTGATGGGGAGCTCCCTCTCTTCATGTATTTCTAGCTGCTGGAGCAGCTTGGCAATTCTGCCACTGGAGTGAGGGTTGTTTTCTTATCCCCGCATGCACTGGTCTGACCTGTCTCTGAGATAGGTCAGGTTGGGGCACAGCCAGTTTATGCAGCTGTTGGGGCTTAGGCATCCCAGCAGGCGGCCAAACTCGAAGGCTGGAAAGTGCTCCTAGTGAACAGATAAAAATGTCCCTGAGAGCCATAGGGTGTTCTGAAGGGGGTAGATTCCCTCTGACACTTCGATATGTTTTAGATGACAACTCCAGGGAAGGAAACTTCTGGATTAACTAGTCCAATCCTCTGCCTAATGAAAGAAGCATCCTTTTGATTCTGCAATCGTACTAACTGGAACTTGAATATCTTCTATGATTGCTGAAACAGGTTTCTTTCTTTGAGAATAAAAACTGAGTACTCTGAAGAAAATGGTGCTGGAACAATTTTATTTCTTTAAAGTTCAATATATGCAATACTCAACTTCTTAAAATAATAATAGCTAACATTTACATAGTACTTTATGGTTTGCAAAGCATGTTTATGTGTTAGTTAATTTGATCCTCATAATGACCCTGGGAGGGAGCAGCTATTATTATCCCCATTTTAAAGTCTAGGGAACTGAGGCTCATAGAAATAAGTGATTTGTCTTGAGTCACCCAACTAGGGAGGGTCTGAGGAGGAGGTAAACTCAGATCTTCCTGATGCCTGATTCTATCCTATCCGTTAAACCACCTAAGTCTCCCTTTCCCTTAGAAAATGCTGGAAATTCAAGGGAAACTTCCCCTCCCTTCCCCTCCCTTCCCCTAGCTTACTTTTCTCTTCTCTCCCGTTCTCCTTTACTCATTGGTTGTTTTACCACCTAGCCTCTCTGTATGCTTCTCAACTTCTGTCATTTTCCTTAATTTGTTATGGACAATTTTTGAATATTCAAGAAAAGTATGTCAGTGTAAAATAGTGTTGTTTTTAGAAGGATCTAGAGATTGTGGATGGTCTTTAGCAACTGAAATATAGAAAGAAATTATGCCTTTCAAAGTCAACAATGGTCTTTCAATTTAATATTATATATTCAGATTAGAAATAGTGGAGCATACTTTGTCTCTTTTGATTCTTTAGAAATGGTGGCCTGTGAGCTCGACGGCTTTTGGAGGTCTATAGCGGCAACTTTAAAAATACTACATAACATCCTCTTCCCACTAGCATCCATAGAAGATACATTATGCTTTTCACATCGTCTTGCCTCTCTTTGATCCTTTCAGTTTATCTTCCCCTAGACATGATGGTTGTTGATGTTTATGGAATACATACCTGATTTTCATGAACTGAAAATTACAGACTGAGAAATCAGTCAGGCAGACCTATTTTAGAAGACTAACTCTTTCAAAAATTGCCCAACATGTCTTAAATAAAAGTCAATAAACTTTGTAAAGTCAATCTTTCAACTCATTCCTCTGTAGTAATGAGTTTTTGTTTTTCTTCTTTTTTTTAAGCAGGAGACAAGCAATCTAGGGACCAATAATTTATTTTTGAAAATAAATTTGATCTAGTTAAAAACAGAAATAAAAATAATATTGTATCTTTCTCCTTCAATTACCCATCTTAACACCAGAGCAAGTCAGCACATATTTCTGCTAATTAGGAGGTAGGAAGGCGACTTTTAAAAATCCTAAGACTTTTGTTTTAGGCGTGGATAAAAGTCAGAAAGATGACCTGGATTTTCTTTCTATTCAAATCCATAGGGAAATAAGTCCAGAATGTGACTACATCTCCCTTGATTTCCTTATGGAAGTCTAATATGATATATATATTATTATTAAATTAAATAAAATATGTTTAAGTGATATATATGTAATGAAATAAAATATATTTATGTGACATAAACTGACTGGGTGTAAGAGCTTCAACCATCCTTGAAGACAGCACCTAATTTAGTATGACCCAGTTCCATCATTTGTGATGCACCTATTAGTACCTGTGCAAACTAAATAGCCATGCATCTCATAAAAGATGCCTAGTAAAAGTCAAATCCAACAAAAGCAAAGGTTTGGTTAGTGAATGAATTTACAGTAAGGTTCCTGCTATGTTCTTCTATCTCAGCTTCTAAATAAACTCCTCACAGAAAGACATTTACAATGTGATAATACATCAGGATTGATGAACTTTATTTAATGTCAAATATTAGGATGGGGACTATTACTGATCATAAAGGCTGAACATAAGCAACCTAAAGTAGAGGGCTGAACAGAATAAATTTGGCCACTGAAAAGAGACAATCTAAATAGTCAAAGTCAGAAATTGATTCTTCCACCCAGAATCTTTATTATGAATTCTAATTTTTTCCCTTCTTAAATTATAAGGTTATAGAATTGGAAATGGGAGATGATTTAGGTAGTCACTTCAACTTTGCATTTCATTTTTCCAGGGAACATGAAGTCTTACTGTCAGGGATTTTTGGCTTTCATCATCAGTTATATTTTGGGAACACCTTGGGCTTCTGAACTTTGCTCAGTCTATTTCTAAATAAGGAAGGGACAGATGAGTTCTACAGGGTGGTGTTCTTTTAACACCTCAACTGGTCCAAAGAGAAGCTATATCTATCCAGGAATGGGGATTTTCCAGAGTATTTGTTCATAGAATTAGAGATTTAGAACTGGAAGGGGATCTGAAAGGTCATCTTGTTGAACTGTCTCCTTTTATAGATGAGGAAACTGAAGGGTAGAGAAGGTAGGTGATGCGCTCATGTTCACACATGTAGTACAAGATAGAAGCAGGTTTGGAGTCCAAGTCCATCTGACTCCAGATCTAGTGATTTTTCTATTCTTTCACAAATTGATGGATTTTCACGAAAACCATGAAGCTACAAGAAGGTGTGAGTGTATGTGCGTGCGAACGAGAGGTGAGTGGGAGGAGACATGAGCACAAAATCAATTTCTGTACTTCGAAGGCAAAATCTGCCAATAGTTTCGGGGCATGCCAAGTTTCCACAACTGGTTTAATTTCTCTCTCTAAGAGGTAAAGGAAATGGATAGAGTCATGAGGCTGGTATTTCAGCACAGCAATTGAACCTAAAAAGGGCCAGATTAGAAAGGAGGGCAAAAAGGAAAACAAAAGGCTTTGGAAGACTACAGAAAGGACCAGGTCTGTTTGGGAACTCATTCCTTTTGGGATTTAACACCTATGCTTAAGCAGGTACTCTTCCTTCATTTTACTTTACATCCATACTCCATTTCCTACATAGGGAAATTCTGTTGTTTCGTAATACAAACTTTAAAATTGCAGACAGAAGGATAACTGCGGTGAATATATTTTCTATTAGAGTTCTAATTGACTGTAACTGCGTCTTTTGCAAAAATCTGTCTAGGCTCGTGTTACCTAGTTGGTGATGGTGATGGTGGTGGTGGGAAGTGGTCCCAGGAGTAAATAAGTATTCCTATCTATGCCTACCTCATGTAAACCTAGTCCGAACATCTCCCATAATCTTCTACAGGCAAGCTTATGCTCGATGATTCTTCCATGATTAGAATTTCTAAATGAAGACAATATTTTTCCCAATGTACTAATTGAAGAGCTATGTCCAGAGAAGCAGCGTATTGAAGTAGATTGATATTAACATTAGAGTCCAGAAGAGCAGGGTTTAAATCCTTCTTCCATTTTTTTTTTTGACGGTCTGCAGCACGTGGCTTTTTATTTTGATGCTGCGGCTGTGACATACACTAAGGCACTTTTCATTAAATCCTTCTTTTGATGCTGACACAGGCATGTCACCTGACCTCTCTGTACCTTAGTTTCCTCATTCGTAAACTGGAGATGATAACGGCTCTAGTACCTACCTCACAAGGTTGTTGGGAGTTTCAAATGAAATAATGTGTATAAAGTATATTGAAAGTCTTAGAGCTGGATTTGTCAGGTACTATTAGGGGGATAATATCAATGCCAATGTTTTTGTATAACAGTGAAATACCATTGTGTGAATAGGAGACAGATTGTTCTTACCCTTTTTCTCCTGGATAGCTTGAGTTTTCTGAAATTCCATTTTATTCAATTTATCATAAACTATTTCTATAGTTTTCAACTGTGTGTTTTCCCTGAAATGAAGTCTCTCTCTCTTTTTTTTAAACAGAAAATTAAATTGATTAGGAAAAACAATAGTTATCTTTCACAGTTTAATTTTCAGTGTTGAAAATTTACTTGCAAAAACTTTAGGAAAAAAAAATGATGGTTGTCTTCCAGTCAGCAGTTTACAGGGCATCATTTAAACAGAGAACAAATTTAAATTTTTTAAGCACATGATTGAAATTTGTTCCTCCTAAAAATACTTTGTCCAGCTCCCTTCCTGGTCATGGCAAAAAGAAAGCAGGTCTGATTTTAGGTTAAGTTGAGGAGAGGTATGTTCTTGATACCTCCTCCTTTCCTTTCTATGCTCCTTCCCACTTCAATTGGATTAATTCTTCCTTACCTTCTTCATACCTACATCAAGGCCCAAGGTCACAGTGAAAGAGCTGTACCTCCTAACTCCCTATGTCTGTGATCTTTCTGTTATACCCCATCCCCCCCCCCCAGAGTTCCACCTCAAAAAACATATTTATCACCAAGTATAATTGTCCTGCTTGTCTGAGCTCCTACAATGCCTCTTTCTGGAATTTCAGAAAACTCAAGCATTCTCAGTCTTTCCAAGTTGTATTGCAGCCTGTTGTATATTCTATCCAGTGGGGGCTAATTCTCTGCTACCCTTATCCAAACAAGGAGTCCCTCTATAAGCTTTTATAGGAGATTAGTTAAAGGGAGAATACCTATGCTTACTGTTGATCAGAGGTTCTTAACATGGGGCCTATGAACTTAAAGAAAAATTGATAACTATATTTCATTATAGTTGGTTTACTTTGTAATACAAATTATTTTATTTTATGCATTTAAAAGCATTATTCTAAGAAGTTCATAGGTTTCACTGATACTCACAGGGATCCATTACACACAAAAAATTAAAACCTGATGTTATAAGTGAGCATTCATCTTCACTATTTAAATATTTAGTATCTCTTGGGTTCCAAAAAAAAATTCCTTACAGGGAATACATTTGCAATGTGATAAAATATTAGGATGGGGACGATTATTGATCATCCATATAGGCGACCTAAAGTAAAAGGCTGAACAGATTAAGTTTGATTAATGTAAAGAGACAATCTGAATAATCAAAAGCAACTGAATAATTAGAACCAACTCTTTGGTTCCCCCATTACAAAACCTAGGCTATTTAAAGACTCTGCCATCTTTCCAGGAGGATTTCCAATTCATCTCAATCCAACTCTTGAACTTTTGTTCAAGAAAACACAGAAGATCACTTTATGTATGGTAGACTGCAGTGAAGTGAGAGGTTAGTTAGGACTTTGCTGACTCACTCTCCCCAGATTATAAGTATCTCATCAGATTCTGGGTTTCCTTGGAAACATCTAAGACTTGCTATGTCTGTAGCTGCTTAGGATCCAGAGGACTCTCTCTAATCCAATGTTACTCAATGAGATCTACTTTGAATCTGGCTAACTCTGGGTTCCAAAACTCCCTTGGCAAGTACAATTATATTCCTTGAATTTCAACCTCAAAGTGAAAAATTGAACTTTACACCAAACAAAAAAACACACACTTCTATATCACTTTCCTCATAACTATTCTGTGATGTAGGTAATGTAAACATTCTAAAATTCCTGGCCCAGTGAATCAAAAAAAAAGTCACCGTGATGGTAGTGGTGACTTGGGCAGAAGATTAGAGGTAATATCTCTATCTGGGACACTTTCTCAGAATAAGCATCAAATCTCTGAAATGAAATGACTCTCCTCAAAAGACTTTCTAAAGGAGAGCAAGCCCTTGGCATGGTGAGGCAGGGCTTTGGCACTCTGGGACATCAACCTTAGCTGAGGTTGGTCCATAAGTCACATCTGTGACATAGTAGAAAGAGCTTAGAAAATGCATACAAGAGACCCAGTTTTGTCACTAAATTATCTTTGTAACATGAGTAAATCATTTATTCTCTCTAGACTTCAGTTTCTTAGACTTTAAAAAGGGGACAATTAAGTTCAATAACTTTTAAGGTTCTCTCCAACTGTAAAATTCTAAGTTTTTTTTTTTTAGTCCTTACAAATCTCCTTAAAGGTCAGTAGTGCTGAGAACATCCCTGCTCTCATCACACAGGGTATTAGATGACCCTTGCCATCACTTCTTGATGAAGAAACTAGACCTTCTTCATATGTTATAAGAACTATTAAAATTCATTGGTTGGCCTCCTACTTCTCCACTCTGCCCTATTTGAGGTAGCTTGTTGTAAAGGTTAATTTAGACATCCTCATATGCATGTGGGCAGACTTTTCCCTCCTCTTACCCAGTGGGAATACACAATCTTGCAATTTTGCCCATACTTCATATACCTAAAAGGTGTTTGTGTGTGTATGTGTGTGTGTTAGGAAGTTCAAATGATCCTCCTCTTAGCTATTAGTTGTGTTGTAAGAAATCCCATCATAGGAGAAAAATGACCATTATCCTCAGAGGGACCATAAGCATTTCCCTACTTCAGCAGTGTGCACTGAGACAATCTTTCCTCCATCCAGAGATTGGGACAGAGGAATGGCATCCTTTCTTCACAAACAGGCAGGCACTTAGTTAATGCTTGCCTGGGCATGAAGGGGACAGAGCAGAGCTATGTAATGATGAATTCATTTCCTCCAAATTGGCTGTCTGTCATACTAACATCCCATTATGTCTCTCACTTAATAGTTGCTAGAAATATATAATGTTAAAAATTTTTTTTCCATTAAAGTTGCACAAAACGATAGTCATGTCTAGGATTGGAGTTACAATAGAACAGAGTTTTCTAGTGAAAGTACAACAATAACTGCAGGAATTTAGAAAGTTAGAAAACTTTGTAAACTTTGAGACAATTAAGCATGTTGGATATGTGGAGAGAAAGTAACACTTATTGCTAAAATTATGAATTTGAATAAACTGGAAGGAAATTTCAACATGTGTTTTAATTTTTACTTAAGAATCCTTTTGAGGCAAAAGTAATTATTTTAAAAATCTATGTTTATAACTTCTCAGGCCTGTGTTTCAAAAGTACAATAGAAAATGACCTTTTCAAAATGATAGAATGGGATATTGAAGGGCAATGATTACCATCTTAAGATTATGTATCAAAATTTATGATAAAAATAATGAAATGATACAAAAATTAAGTACAAAGGACCATACAGTCTCACATATGAGTAATTTCCTAAAAACGTGTATATGGGTTTTCTAAGTGAATTATTTACATGCACAATTTTAACTTTTAGTTTTAAAATTATAATTGCACATATCATAAGTTTCACTTTAGAAATTGAAAGTGATTTAATTTTCCATCTCTAAAAAATACTATGTGTTAAGTACATGAAAATGAATGTTGCCATACTGTTTTCAATACCATTTGAAGACAAAAACAATTTCTAGTATGAACACGTTCCTCAGTTCATGTTGAATAAAAAGCATTAGTGTTTGCTAAATGAAATAGCATCTAACTTTTTTCTTTGCCTCAGCTGATGATAAAAAGGTTGTGATTTTTGTTCTTTCGTACTGTAAACTTCAATGTATGATATAAAGAAAAATCTAACCTCATTTGATTCATGGATTATACAAGATAAACAACTTTTAATTACTTCTAGCTAGAGTCTGAATTTTTATCAGGCACTCTCCAAACCAGTTCATGATTCAAATGAATTATTTTCTTTTTCAAAAATACCCGAATTCCAACTCCTCCGTTAAGCAAATTGGGTCCAATAGGTTTGAAGAAATTGAATTTGCAAGCCTTGCTGCACAAATAGGTGTAATATCATCTGAAAAGCAAACTACAACCTTCAGACTTTGAACATGGCAATCATTTATAAAGTCTAGCCAACTTGCAAGCAACAAGGAGTGTTCTTTCAGAGGATTTTGTTTCCTTGATTTCTTTTTTCTCCTGTTTTCTTAGGGAAGTGCTGCATGAGATTTGAAGAGCAGTTGTTATTCTGTTTAACTATATAAAAACATTAAAACATTTTAGGGAATGCAAAATACATATGCTTCAGGTTAAAATATTGAGACATCTTGGCTATTTTAATAAAGTTTCCAATATAAAGTGGGAAAAACAGAGTTCACTTAATACCCACGAATAGGAGCTTGCATTTGCTGATTGAAGTCTTTTGGATACATTAACAGAACAGATCAAGATTTTGCTGTTTTTATGGTACAACAGAAAAAACATTGTTATTTAAAGAAATCTATTCAGTTTCTAGGTTGAGTATTATTTTGGAGTTTGTTGGGGGAAATGGAAATATTTGT